>CABHPQ010145670.1:0-31044 GCA_902168405.1 Peromyscus aztecus
GGGGATGCTTGGAGATGGGCCCAAGAAGAGGGTTCCGGCAAGGAGGAAGGAAATCCCCACCTCCTCTCTCTGCCACAGTGCCCTGGCCATGCGACCTTGGGGGAAGTCCCTTTTCCTCATGCAGAGTCCACCAATCCCCAGGGCCTCACTTTGGTTTTGAGATTCTGTGACTAAGATGCTGAGTATCTTTAAGTCGTATCAGCGCTTTAAAGATGACATCAACCTACTCCCCTTGACAACGTTCTAGAACGCGCCCCCGGCGTTCTCTGACGAATGTCAATATTCTGTCACGGGCACCAACATTCTCTCGCTGTATCCAAGACTTTTCAAGTCAAAAGGTCCTGCGGTGTTCACCCCTTCCCCTCTCTCCCCTCTCCGAGGAGTTCGACCCTCCAAGAAGCCCTAAGGACAGTGCGTCTATGACCCCTGGCGGCCGACATGGGGATTGCAGGACAGAGATGACATCCGAGCTCTCCCCAGCCCGGAGTTTCTGTCTTCTGCCCCCACCCCACCCCCGCGCCTTTATGTTGCCTCTGAACCCCTACCCCAGATTTAGCGCTCTTCCTTTTTTTTTTCCAATCCATTGATGCATTTTAAATGACTCCCTCATCATTCCCCCTCCCGTCCTTTCTCCCACGAGGGAGGGGGATGCTAGGTGACCCTCCTCCGCCTCCCTCCCGGAGCACTCCTACCCAGACTCATTGCTGAGACAATCTAGAAGACCCTGGCTTCCAGCTCGTTTCAAGTAAAGGTGGTAGCAGGAACAGCAACCCGGCTCGGAGGTCGCACTTGCCATCCCGAGTCCTGTGTCCCTAGGCCAGCCCCGCCCGCCCGTTGGACTCCGCACTGCAGACTCCCGTCCCTCCCCTCCCTCTCCCTCTGTAGTCCAATCGCCTGCCCGGCCCTGCCACTCTGTCCCCTGCCCCCACCCACACAGTGCTTCGCAGGTCCTGTGTCTGGACCTGCAGAGGGAGGATGGGAGTGGGGGGGCTCTCGAGTTCTTAGCGAGAGGGCTGCAGAGACTTGAGACCCCTATCAGGAAGTCCTAGAGTCCCGTAGTAATCCTTGAGAAGGAAGAAACTGAAGAAGAAGAAGGTGGGCTAAGAGATAAGCTAAGGGCCACACAGTCGGTAAGGGGTGGGGGAGCCATCAAATGACCTTACATTGAGACCCTTTCTACCTGCCATAACTAGTATTACAATTGAAAATACTCGAGGTAGGCTCTGCACTTACCGTGTTTCCCACATCATGACGTGAGCTTAAGAAATCCCAAACAAGATGAACCATTAAATATGGTAGCTAATGTTTCCACCCCCACCCTCCACTCTGATGGCTGGACTGTGGCCTCTGCACAGAACTGAAGCCCAGAAGGCCCAAGTTACTTGCTCGGGACACAGCTTTTCTTTCTCAGGGGCAGAACTCAAACTCGATCCAGCCTCAGAGACCCTGTTATCCTTAACCTTTAGAGGGTAGAGGGGGATGAAGTATATAAACATTCTAGGTCCTCTGCCAACTCTAGGGGGTCCCTAGCAAAGGGTGTGTCCCCCAGGGGTGACCTCCAAACTCCAAGATGAATCTTTCAAAAGCCCCCCCCCCCCATTGACATGGAGGGCACACTGGCCCTGAATGGCCAGCTTCGACCTGAGGCCTTGCTTGGACTGATGGTCCCACCCCATGACTCAAGCTTTCGGCTGTTGCCCTGGCCCAGAGACCAGCGCCCACTTCCCACTTCAACCCAGCCCCCCCCAACACCAAAATGGCCCTTTGGGTGGCATACGCATTTGTCTAGGGAAAAAGGAGGCTGCTTCATGGGTGGGAGGGGAGGGCTGAAGGTGGTGTAGAGCGGACAGAAAGTCCTCTGGTGTTTAACTGGTCCCGTGCTCAGCCCTTAAGTCAACATTTCCCCTGCTATTCCCAAACACAGAGGAGGGTCCCAGAGGGCTGAAGGGCAGGAAGAGTTCCCCACCCCAGGCCTTCTCCCCTCGCTGCCCTCCCAGGCACCTTCAGGATTTTCCCCCCCCCCGTCCCTCCGTCTAGGCACCTTCAGAGCAGGTGTATGCTGGGGTGGGGGGGGGGAGCAGGATCTTGGCTTTGGGGATGGAGGACCTTGTTCCGGGGTCAGGATCCTGTTGATAGGGAGAAAGGAGCAATCTCCCACCCGGGAGGAGATAAGGACTTGGAAGAAAGGGGTCGGGGAAGGAGGAGGTAGGTCCAGCCCTGGGTGGGGCCGAGGTCTGAACTGAGAAGGGGGCTCTCACCATTGCAGTATTGCAGCAGCGAGGACGTGTCGTAGAGGCCGCAGAAGGCCGGGCCGCGCTCCGCCATTGCCCCGCCACAGCCACCGCCGGCCCCCGCAGCCCCAGCTCGGGCCCGGTCCCCCCCCCAGGCCCTGCCTCCCGTTGCCATAGCAACGCCCTTCGTTCCCGCATCCCCAGCTCGGCCCACCCAGCATCAGGCGGCCGGCGCTGAGCCTGGCACTGGGGTCATCCCCTAGGATGCCCAGAAAGGGGGTCGAGAGACTGCTCCGTCAGTCCCCCCCCCAACAGTCTTCAGGTCAGGATTGGCTGCGTCCGGGTCCCCCTAGGTACTGTCTGGTCCCTCCCACAACCGGAGTGTATTCTCTCTACACCCCCTCCTCTCCCGTTAGGAACCAATGAGAGTCTGTCGCGCAGGCTCCTCCGCCAATAGCAATGAGGACGGGTTTGAAGGGGCAGGGTCTTTTCCTGCTTTTCATCCCGAAGCGTCGCCCCCAGCTCTGGAAGGAGGATGGAGTAAAAGAAGACACTCCTCTGTTCCCGAAAGCCTCCCTTAAATCTTTCACCTGATTTCCCATAAGTCCCTTCGCACGACCAGAGCCTGGCATTGAAACCTCAAATATGCCAGGTTATGCCATAACCTGCGCCTGGATCCTAGCCGGGTCCTCATTCCTTGTTTATTAGACCTGGACCCGCCCCCAGGGCCATTAGCTCCACCCTCCAGATCTAGAAGCAGCTGAAGTTCTATTCCCACCCCTAGAGCAATTAGCCACACCCCCTGAGCATCCAAGGACCAGAAACTTGGACCAGACTGTCTGGTAGGGTTAGCTCCGCCCCCAGATCTTAGATCCCGCCCTTTAAGTCCATTAGCTCCGCCCTAACCTTCCTTTCCACTCCGCCCCTACAGTCCTAGTCTCCCAGGGAGGCTTTATCCAGTCCGCATTTTGACAGAGACCCAGTTGTGAAGCCGGGGACCAGCTGGCGGTGTCAGTCAGAGCAGGCTCGGAAACTGGGGAGCTAGGAGGAAAGGAGGGGGCACAAAACCTGACAATAGATTTAAAGAAGACGGGACAAGTCATGACCCAGACCACGGGGTTCATTTTGCTTTGTTTGGTTGTTTTTTTTATTTTTGAGCGAGGACATCACTCTATAATTCAGGCTGCCCTTCTTATGTAGGTAGCCCAGGTTTGCCTCCACTCCAGCCTCCCAAGTGTTGCCATGACAAGCAAAGCCCTCCCCACAATACCCGGGTTTTGTTGTTTTTTTTGACCCAAGATCTCGTGTAGCCTCACGTAGGCCAGTTTTGAACTCGTCATTTTCATTTTCCTGTCTCCACTTCCCAAACTCTGGAGTTACAGGCCTGTGCCAACACTCCTGGCTTTTTTTTGTTTTTATTTTTTAAGACAGCCTGGCGGTGGTGGCGCATGCCTTTAATCCCAGCGCTCGGGAGGCAGAGGCAGGCGGATCTCTGTGAGTTCGAGTACAGCATGGTCTACATAGTGAGTTCCAGGACAGTCAGGGCTACACAGAGAAACCTTGTTTCAAAAAGACCCCCCCCCAAATAAAAGGCCTCTAATGAATCTCTGACATTCCTGCCTCCAACCACCCCAGTGCTGGGACTACAGGCATATACCACAAGACCCAACTTCCAGACAATATTTTTCTTTTTCTTTTTTTTCTTATTTTTATTTTTATTTATTTATTGGGTTTTTTTCGAGACAGGGTTTCTCTGTGTAGTTTTGGTGCCTGTCTTGGATCTCGTTCTGTAGACTAGCCTGGCCTCGAACTCACAGAGATCCTCCTGGCTCTGCCTCCCGAGTGCTGGGATTAAAGGCGTGCGCCACCACCACTGGGCAATATTTTTCTTCTTGATTTGTACATTTATATACTTGTGTGTGCTTGTGTGCACACACACACAAGCATGTGAGTTCTTAGTGTGGTGTGGGTGTTGGAGGACCAATTGTGGGAGTCAGGTCATTCCCTTTTCCCTACTATGTGGGCTCTGGGAGTTGAACTCAGGTCGTCAGGCAAGGTCCTCAAGCTTGACAGCAAGGTGGAGCCCAGACATGTGGGAGAAGTGAGGCTGGGAGCAGGAGATTTACTTCTGGGCACACAGGAGGCTTCAGGAACCAGATTTATTCATATCTGGGCACTGTGTCTACCACATTCTGATGTGTGAGCCCAAGCTTCAGTTTCTGCATCCAGAAGAAATGCCAACCTCCTTCCCTAATTCAACATGCTTCCTGAGAGTTGTGAACGACAACACACACCCAGACCCAAGCACTCTGGAGGAGGATCACAAGTTCAAGACTAGCCTGGGCTACATAAAGAGATTGCCTCTAAAAACTAAGGGTTGGAGGCATGACTCATCCACACAGAAACAGCCTAGAATCCCTCAGTGAGGGGCTGGGGGTGTGGTTCAGTGGTAGAGACCCTGCCCTAGAATCCCCCAGTGAAGGGCTGGGGTGTGACTCAGTGGTAGAGCCCCTGCCTAGAATCCCCCAGTGAGGGCTGGGGTGTGGCTCAGTGGTAGAGCCCCTGCCTAGAATCCCCCAGTGAGGGGCTGGGGTGTGGCTCAGTGGTAGAGCACTTGCCTTGCCTAGATGTTTGATGCCCTGGGCTTGATTCCTAGTACCACACACACACACACACACACACACACACACACACACACACACACCCCAAGTCCTGAGTACTTACTATAAACCAAGATCCCATCCTAGGTATTGGAGTCTCCACAGTGATCAAGTTAGTCTCAGAGTTTGCTCTTGTGAATGTTGAGTTCCGTGGAGGTTGTAAACCAGCACACACAAAGTCAATAACGACTACCAAGTGCCACGCAGTCCCTACATGTCAAACACCCATGGATCCTAATCGCCACCCTTTTACACCTTGAAGAAGCAGGCTCAGAGCTGGGAAGACAGTTTCTGGTCCTGGTGAGTGCTAAGGTGCTAGGAAGATAACAGGAAGGGAGGGTGGGGCTCAGTAAGAGTCTGTGGCCCCAAGGACATTCTCTCTGAGAGACACAAAAAACAAAAAGGAAGCTTTTGTGCCCAGAGCTGAATGATTCCTGGGCAGGAAAAAGAAATCCTGCTGAGGTAGATTATAAGTTTGGCTTAGTCTTGGAAGAAAAACGAAGACATTGAGGAACTGCAGAAATGATTTAGTGTGACTCAGCATCTGCATCAGAATTCCCTGGTAACCCCACGTCCACAAGGATGCGACACCTTTGGACTTTTGGGGCACACACATGCAGACACATAATTAAGAATAATAAATAAGCTGGGCATGGTGGTGGCCCACACCTTTAATCCCAGCACTCAGGAGGCAGAGGCAGGTGGATCTCTGAGTTTGAGGCCAGCCTGGTCTACAGAGGGATTCCCAGGACAGCCAGGGCTGTTACATAGAGAAACCCTGTCTTGAACAACCTAAATAAATAAACGTAATAAAAACTTTTAAAATAATGATGACAAAAACACAATGGAGTAAGACTGACTATACTGTGTTGAGGGATCTGGCCCTCTTGGAAGGGTACTGTGAGAGCCCCAGAGGGTTCCAATCCTAGGCTCCATGCTGTGGGAGAGGGGAGCAAATCCAGGGCCTGGAGAATGGAGTAAGGCATTGACAGAATTGAGGCTGGTGGGTTACCGCAGAGGGAGGGAGATGACATACAATGTGTCATAGTCCATCCTTTTCCGGGAACAGCTCCTAGTCCCAGAGCAGGAACCAGACTCAAAAAGGGTCCCCAGGAGCGGTGAGCGATGTGACTTTGGCTGACTTTTAGGGCAAATGGCTGTGGTGGGCATCATTTCCCAGAAGAGAAGAGCGGTTTGGATAGGCGTTTGGGTGTGAAGTGTTCCGTGTGCAGCCTCTGGGCACAGCTAATGGAGTTCGCTGCTTCTGAGTGCTTTCACAGGGAGATGTCAAGAACCTTGAAGACGGCTTCTAAGGGGTCGCTGCGCTGGAGGGTGGAGGGGGTGGGGTAGATAGATTTATTTTTTTAATTCCTTCCAGGTGAGCATGCTTTCTCACAGTCTGGAAATTACATTTTGAAATTGTCCATAAGGGGCACTCTCTGTCATTGTATATGAGTTATGATTCCTGAGGCAAGTTGCTTCCCCTCTCTGGGCGTCTCTAGGCGTCTTCATCTAGAATATGGGGATTTTATCTCCATTACGAATCCTCCTGCCTCTACTTCCCAGAAGCTCGGTCCGACTACGCTCAGCCTAGCCTTCCGCCGTCCAGGCTTAACATGGACCGCCCAGCTTAGGCCACCGCCACCAAGGGGCAGTAGGGAATAGTTGGGCTCAGGCACTGGGATGGGGGTGAAGGGAAGTTTGCTAGGGATTTGGAGGTGAAGGGAGGCTGGCGTTGCCTGCAGAGGCCCCAGCTGGGAGCCGCTCTTCTCTGCCCCCCACCCCACCCAGTGCGACATTATGTCAACACAGCCCTGCGGCTGTTTCTGGCCTGGACAATATTTGCCTTGGGGATCTGGGTCGGTCGCTATGGATACCGGCACCCCCCAGGACCGGAAGAGGCTGAGGGGAGCTGACTGCATCTGCCTCATCTCCCTGGGATTTCGTCTTTGGGGCAGTTGATACAGTCTTGTCATTCTGGACTCTGTCCTTTCCTTCTCTGTCTGGGTGCTTGCTGACAGTTTTCCTATTTCTGTCTCCTTCTCTGCCTGTCACTCTCGGTGGGTCCCCTCCCTCTGAATTTCTGTCTTGCCTGGTCCCTATCTCCCCGGGTTTCCTGTCTCTGTTGCCCGACTCTTTGAGGCTCACTCAATCCTCGACTTTTTCACATAGGCCAGGCTGTCTTCAAACTCTCTGTGTGGCCAAAGATGACTTTGAAATTTCTGACCCTCCTGTCTCCATCACCACCCCCCACGGTGTTGGAATTACATGCACTACCACATCTGGCTTATGTGGTGGTGGGGATCGAACCCAGGGCTTCACCCATGCTAGGCAAGCACTCTATCCACTGAGCCACATCCCGCAGAGTTTGTCTCTCTGGGTCTCTTCTATCTTCCATTTTTTTCCTGGCTGTGGATTCTTTCCTCCACGATCCCTTGTGTGTGCCTGAGTGTGCAGTCTAGTGCCCCCTTGTTTAACTCCCAGGATTTATCTCTCTGTCGCTGTGAGCCTGAGACTCTTGCCTTCTGGCCTCTCCTCTCTCTGAGGCTCTGCCTCTCTGGCCCCTTAAGTGAGTGGCCGTGTTTCCCTGAGGGTGTCTCCAAGCCCCTATTACCATCTCCGTTTCTCACTAGTTCTCTATCCTTCAAGCCCTGTCTTGAATCCCGGGGGCCATCTCTCCCTCCCATTCCTGGCCTCAGGCCCCATGGGGCGCCTCCTCTCCCCATATCTCTCTGCCTCATTTCCTCGGCACCATCTGCCAGCACCCCAGGCTCCTGCCTGATCCCCTCCAGCTCTGCTTGGCTGGGCAGCCCCGTGGGGGGAGGAGACACAAGCTTTCCAGCTTCCCCTACTGTCACTTCCAAAGTTGGGGGACTGCCTGGCCACTGCCCTAAGCCTGAGGGACAAGAGACAAGAGCCAGGAAAGTTAGGACCAGGAACAAGGGAGGGAAGCAAACAGACACCCAGAGACAAGATGAGAAAGGAAGGAGGGCCCAGGGAAGTTAGAAGAAAGAAGAGGTCTGAGGTGGAGCTCAGCAGTAGAGAAAGCTTGCCTAGCTTGTGTGGGACCCTGGGCTCCATTCCCAGGATGCGAAATTAAATAAAGCAGATTTTAAAACAGACAAATGAATTGTGGTAGCTAATGCTTATCATCTCAGGACCAGGAGAGGGGCTGAGGATTGAGGTGATTTTGAGGTCAGCTTAGGCTATAAGTGTGTCGGGGGGACAGGGAGGTAAAAGCTATAGCTTAATTGGAGAGCTCTTGCTTATAACCCCCCAGTGAGGGGCTGAGAGTATGGCTCATTGGTAGAGCCTCTGCCTAGAATCCCCCAGTGAGGGCTGGGAGTGTGGCTCAGTGGTAGAGCCCCTGCCTAGAATCCCCCAGTGAGGGGTTGGGGTGTGACTCAGTGGTAGAGCCCCTGCCTAGAATCCCCCAGTGAGGGGCTGGGGTGTGGCTCAGTGGTAGAACCCCTGCCTAGAATCCCCCAGTGAGGGGCTGGGGTGTGGCTCAGTGGTAGAGCCCCTGCCTAGAATCCCCCAGTGAGGGGCTGGGGGCGTGGTACACGTTAGAGTGCTTGTCTGGCATGCATGAGGACCGGAACAAGAACAATAATAGCATTAATAAATACAATAAGACAAGCAGAAGAGACTGGCTTAAAACAAGAGGAAGGCTGATTGAAAAGACCTGTGAAGTTGAAAGAGACAGAAGTGAAGGAAGAGAAAATTACCTAAATTAAGAAAGACGGAAACACTGAATGTGGGGTTGGAGAAAAAGAGAAAGGAGAGGTTTCGTTGTTTGTTTGGTCCTTTTGACAGGGTCTCCTTCTGTAACCCTGGCTGACCTGGTACTTCCTCTGCAGATCAGGCTGGCCTTGAACTCACAGGGCTCAGCTAGCCCCCGCCTCCAGAGTGCTGGGATTGATGCTCTGTCATGCTCCACTAGACAGGAGGGATTTGGAGGAGAGCGGGAGAAGAGGGGGGGGGGGAGAGAGCAAGCACAGAGAGAGGAGTCGGGAGAACCAACAGAGAGGAGATAGGCTGGCGGCTGGGAGAGACAGTCTATATTTAGAGACCGGAAGAGCCAAGTATGCTGGAAAAGCAGCCAGAGTGAATGTAGTCAGGGGCTGAGTCTCCCAGGGCGGGTGAAGGGTGGGCTGCAGCATGGTGCAGCCTGGGAGCAGCTGAGCAGCCAGGGAGGCTCCAGGCTGCTTCTTCAATGCCTGTCCCCAGAGACTGCAGGGACCCTAGACAGGAGCCAGTCAAGGACCTAGACAGATGTCCCTTCCTCTGCCTTCCCATCCTACTTGCCTGCCCTGTGTCCACCTAGAGTGAACAATGGCCTGGAGGGTGTGAGGATGCCTTTCTGTCTTCAGGAACATCTTTGGAAATTTACTATACACACACATGTATTGATTTATCTGTGCGTGTGTCTGTGTGGATGTGTGCTGCTGTGTGAGTCGAGGCCAGAGGACCACCTGTGGGAGTTGGCTCATCCTCTCCTACTACCGGGTGGGCTCCAGGGATTGAGCGCAGGTCGTCTGTCAGCTTTGGTGGCAAGCACGCAGGTACACTTACCCACTGAGCCATCTCGCAGGCCCCCTTTTGAGATTTTTATTAGCAAATACACACATACATGTATGTATGTGATGTATGTGTGTATGTATGTATGTAAAATGTATGTATATATGTATAATGTATGTATATGTGTGTGTATGTATGTATGTATAATGTGTTTTGATTGTCTTCACCCTGTCTCCTCCTGCCTCATCTCTTTCCTGTTTCCGACTCATCCTCTACCTGCATCCTGTGTGGGTTTCGTTGTCGTGATTCAGTGAGTTTCATTAGTGTTGCTTACAAGTTCATTGCGAAGGGGTGATGGACAGGAGCGTGGGCACCGTACTATAGATTCTCAATGAGGGGGTGGAGCCGGGGGTCCCCACCCCTTAAAGACTATCTTTCAGGCTCACCCTCTCTCATGTCTCTCTTCCTTCCTTCCCCCTTCTCCTCTTCTTCCTCTTCGTCCTCCATCCTTTCTCTCTCCCCCTCTCTCTCTGAAATAGTGCCTCACTATGCAGCCCAGGCTGGCCTCAAACTCAGGATCTTCTTGCCTCAACCTGTCCCAACGTTGGGATGACAGGCCTGAGTCTGCACTCCAAGCTCTTCCCTCCATCTCTTTCCCCTTCTTCTTCGTCTTTTTTTTTCCCGGGTGGGGTTCAAGACAGGGTTTCTCTGTGTAGCCCCAGGTGTCCTAGAACTCACTCTGTAGCCCAGGCTGGCCTCGAACTCACAGAGATCCGCCTGCCTCTGCCTCCCGAGTGCTGGGATTAAAGGCGTGGGCCACCACCGCCCGGTCTCTCTCCCCTTCTTGTCTTTCTGGGTCTCCGTTCTTTTCCTGCCCCTCTTACCACTCCTGTCCCATCCTTCCTCCCTCTCCAGTCCAGTGACCTTCATGCCCTCTAGAAGCCCAGCAGGCTCTTCCAACCCCAGCTGTCCATGAGGTGCTCTTCAATCTCAGACCCCCTTCATGCTCCACGTCAGGGACAGATACTTTCCCAGGATCCACAGGACTCCAGGAATGTGGAGCAGAGAGCACAGAGTCCCCCAGAGGCCAGGCGGTAAGGACCCTCATCCCCCGCCCCATGCTCTCTGCTCCCTGCCTCTGATGTGGACCTCAGGCCACTCCCTGCCTTTCCTGGGGCCTCTGGGCCTCAGCTTGTCCTCTGCAAAATGGGCAGGCTTACCTCTGTCCCACTTATCACACAGATCCCAGGGGAGCAAGAGAGCAGCCTGAACTAGTGGTGTGGATTGAGGGGGAGATGTCGACACTGAGTTCTCATGCTGGGTTCCAAGTCTCCCCATCCTGAGTTCCACAGACAGATGTTCCCTACATCTAGAGTGGAGATCCCGGAAGTAGGGATTGTAAAAGCATGGGTGATATATGGGTTCCTGTAACCGTGGGACCACTTCAAGATTGCTGCGTGTTAATGTGTGACAGTGGGAGTCACAGTGTGTGGACAGGTAACTGGATGACTGGCTGTGGGACCAGGGAGGGTCACATATTTGACACACATAAGCTGGGAGTGGTGACCCTTAGGTACAGTACACAGCCAGCATCTGGCAGTTGGAGGCCGGATGACGAGATCAAGGCTAGCCTGGGCCATAGAGCATCCTTTCTCACAAAATAAGAAAAAATGAAAAAAAGATGGCATGGGCCAGCAGGATGGTTCAGTGGTTAAGGGTGCCTGCCATCAAGCCTGACAACATACATTCCATCCCTGGAGCCTATGTAGAATGTCTGTGGTTTGTGAGTGTGGATGGAACAATGGTATGGTTGCGTGCCTGTGTGGCACCCGGTGTGAAGATGAGAGCCTGTGCATTCAGTGATTCCTGAGGAGTATGTGTTGTTGCATGTGGGGACACTGTGTGATGTGTGTCTCAGGAGCCAGGTGTGGCTGCACATGCCTGTGCAGCTGAAATCTGAATCTCGGCACTTGAAGAGCTGAGGCAGGAGGAGCCAAAGTTGGAAGACACCTGATTTATATACTAAGACAGTTTTATTAAGAAACAACAAACAAGCCGGGCGTTGGTGGCGCACACCGTTAATCCCAGCACTCGGGAGGCAGAGCCAGGCGGATCTCTGTGAGTTCGAGGCCAGCCTGGGCTACAAAGCGAGATCCAGGACAGGCTCCAAAGCTACACAGAGAAACCCTGTCTCGAGAAACAAACAAACAAACAAACAAACAAACAAACAAAGAAAACAGGGCTGGAGAGCACTGGTTGCTATTCTACAGAACCCAAGAGGACCCAGGGTTCTGTACTCAGCACCCACAGGAAAGCTCACAACCAGTAACTCCAGTTCCAGATCCAGTGCCCTCTTCTGGCCTCCTTGGGTACTGCATGAATGTGGTACACATGCATCCTTAGCAGCGAAACTCAGGTAAAATTAAAGCAAAACAAGTTAAGGACTGGGGCTATGGATGGCTCAGGTGGTAAAATGCTTACTACTCGAGGGCAAGAGCCTGAGTTTGATCCTCAGCAGCAAGTAAAGCTGGGTAGTGTGTGTTTGCTATCCTAGTGCTGGAGAGGCAGAGGCAGGCAGATCTCTGTGAGTTCAAGGCCAGCCTGGTCCACATAGTGAGTTCCAGGCAGTCAGGGCTATACAATATACAATATATGATACACTGTCTCATTCATCTGAGAAAAAAAGGTGAGCAGCTCCCGAGGAAGGGCAGCAGAGGTTGGTCTCTGGCATCCATCCACATTTATGAGGACATTTGGGCACACACACACACACACACACACACACACACACACACGCACAAATACAAAGTAGTCAGCACCTGTCAAATGTGGTGGCACACCCCTTTCATCCCAGCACTCAGGAGGCAGAGGCAGGCAGATGTCCGAGTTCACGGCCAGCCTGGTCTACGGAGGGAGTTCCAGGACAGCCAGGGCTCCACAGAGAAACCCTGTCTCGAAAAACCAAAACAAACAAAAGTAGACAGCACCCAAGAATGACATCAGAGGTTGTCCTCTGGCCCTCATTCCCGTCCACATGGACAGGCACACACATAACACATGCACCAAAGAATGACAACAGAAAGGCCGTGGTGTTAGGACTATGGGACGCCAGGTTGTGTTTGCTCGTATGTGACGTGTCCACGGCGCTAGGCACACAGCCGCGTGTCCCTGTGGGTGAAAGACTGGCTCCCTCAGCATGGTCCCGCTTAGATAGCTGTGAACGAACCTGTTACTCACAGAGTCACACTCCATGAGTCTCCGCCGCCTTCTCCGGCTCCGCGTTTGGGATCCTGTGCGAGGCTGTGGAAGCGGCTGGATGGGATGGTTGTGTTCTGTGGCTGGGGGAAGGGGGAGGGCCGGACCATAACTGTGCGGCTGCTCCTACGTGACACAGGGTGGCTGTGATAAACGTGCCTGCTCCCCAGTTCCCACTCATGCACAGAGCTCCCCCGCCTGGGCTCTGTTCCGCCCTGGCCCCGCCCCCTCCAGCACCCCAGGCTGCCGGCGCCCGTCACCTCGTCCAGAGCTCAGGCAGGCGAGGCTGGGCAGCCGTGGCTGGAGGAGACTGGGAGCGGACCGGGCACAGGTGAGGGGTCCCCATCAAGCCCCCGCCCTGGGCCTATCTCTCCCTTGTCTCTGTCTCTCTGTCTTTCCCTTTGTCTCTTTCTGCCTCTCCCTCTGCCCGGTCATCTTTCCCTTCACCTCTCTTAGTCTCTAGATGAGTTTATTTCTACTATTTCCCCATTCTCTATCTCGCTCGCCCCACTTACTTCTTTCTGTCTCTGAGCCCACATTTTTTGTCTCTGTCTCCCCCACACACACACTTTGGCCTCTGATCTCTTGCTGCGTGAGGTCTCATTGTCCCTGAGTCCTTCTGTTTCCATCCTGTCTCTGACTCCGTTTGTTTGTTTGTTTGTTTTGTTTGTTTTTCTGGAGCTCTGAGATTCCCCCTTGAAACCCGGCTTTCACACTGTCTGGGTGGGGGTGGATGGTGGTTGCGGTTAGAAGAATTTTTCAGAGCATTTAGCTTGCTAAAGTCAGAAACCCAGGGTCTAATTCCTCAGTATTTGGATGCTGGGAGAATGCTGTCCCTCTGGCTCTGGGCTTTATATACGTATTCAAAGCCAGGAAAGTTTTAGAAGATGGGTACCTATCTAATTTAAAAACACTTGGGGCTGAGAACTCATATGGCTGTTTCAAGTTCCCTTCTAGACTTGACTGCCGGTTTCTATTCCACCCCCGACCCCCTGGAGGTCCCAGGTTCCCGAGTCTCTCCGGTCTAGCCCTCTGGGTGACACTGACGCTTCTGCCCGTCACAGCTCTAGGGCAACAGGCCCCTCAGCAAACACCCCTCCCTTCCACCTTGGCTGCCTCAGCAACACTTAGGAGGGTCTGGGAATCGCTTAGCTGATCCCGGCCGCACTTAACCACTGGAGGCCGCGCCTAGCCCTGCCCCACCCCAAATCCTCACGTGCGGAAATGGGGGTGGCCTCAGACTCTATGTGCTTCTGGCAGGTGAACACTGGCCGAGGCTGCTGAGGTGTTGATTCTGCCCTGGGACCCCCCAACCCAACTGCCTCCCAGTGGCCAGAGTCTCCATCACCCTTCAAGGATGCCCCTGAGGCTTCTGCTTCTGTGTTTGTGGGGACTGCCGCTCCAGAGGGCGGAGGTGAGGACCTAGAGGGACACAGGAGGTCTGGGAGGCTCTTAAGCCTTCTCCTACCTCAAGGAGCGTTTTAAGGCTGCCCGCCCCTGCCCTACTCACACTTTCCCTCACAAGTCTTCCCGGTGGGGTTCGGCCACCGCCCTCCCCTGATGGTCTCCAAGTTTGCCATCTCCCATACCAGATCCCTTGGCGGTTTTCTAGGCACCCCAACTCCATCTAAAAGGTTTCTAAGCCACCCAGGAGTCCTGGGTAAAAAAAACTAAACAGCCCCTCCAAATCTCTGACCGAGCTTGCTGCCTGGGAGGGGTCTTCCTGGGGCGGGTGTCCTCCGTTCCCTTTTCTCTTAGACAGATTCTGAGGGGCAGACAACGGGGGAACTGTACCAGCGCTGGGGGCGCTACGGCCGGGAGTGCCAGGAGACCCTGGAGGCTGCAGATCCACCCTCAGGTGTGGCTAGAGGGCTGGGCGAGCAGGAGGGAGGGGCTGAGGGAAAGGAGCAGGCAGCCAAGGTTTCGAGGACCTGTGGGTGAGGCTTGGCTCGGGTAGGCAGTGAGGACCCGGGTTGGATTCAGCTGAATAGGAGAACCCTAATCCCAGCACTCAGGAAGCAGAGGCAAGAGGATCTCTGCGAGTTCGAGGCCAGCCTGGTCTACAGGGCAAGTTCCACGACAGAGAAGTGGGAGGGGTCGTGGGCGTGACCTGCACTGCAGTGGGCGGGGTTTGGGTGGAGCTTGATAATTGAGCGATTGATAGATGAGAATAATAATACGGGGTTGGGCTTTATTTGGCGGGAGGAGCCTGCGGTATCTGCCGTGGGACTTGGAGGATGGATGGGTTTGAGTCTGGTGAGAGGAACTTGTGGCCTCTAAGGGGATAGCATCCTGGAGGTGTGGAAGAAAGAAAAGCTGGGACCGCTCCTCTACTTCAGCCTCTGGCTCCGCCGCCCTCTCCCTCAGGCATAGTCTGTAACGGGTCCTTCGATATGTACGTCTGCTGGGACTACACGGCCGCCAACACCACTGCTCGGGCATCCTGCCCCTGGTATCTGCCCTGGTACCGCCACGGTGAGGCGCTTCCCATACCCCTCATCCCGGACCCCACATTTGAGCAGCTCGCTCAATCCCTCCTGGTCCTATTTGTCCTGTGATCCTGTCTGCCAAGCCTGGTATTCCCTAATGTCTGTGTCTCCTGGGCGCTGTCACACAATTCCCTTTCCCTGACTTTATGTATTGTGTGTATATGTGGACGTGCGTGCTATGGGGTGTGACGATAAGAGATCAACATACAGGAATGTATTCATGTGGGTCCCACCAGCGCTTCCAGCGACTCTGCCTGCTGAGCCCAGGCTGGCCTTGAGCTCATGGCAATCCTCCTGCCTCGGCCTCCCAGTTGTCAAGATTACAGTGATGAACCACTACATACCTCTTTCTCTGATCCCCTCCCTCATGCTCCCATAGTGGCTGCAGGCTACGTCTTCCGCCAGTGTGGCAGTGATGGCCAGTGGGGGTCTTGGAGAGATCACACTCAGTGTGAGAATCCAGAGAAGAACGGGACCTTTCAGGTGAGACAAGGTGGAGGGGCCAGGTTAGGGTGTCTGGAGAGAGCTGCAAACAAACAAACAAAAACAAAAAACACCACCTCAGGAGCTTCTGGCCCAACTCGACACCTCTTCGTACTGAGTAGAACTCTGGGTTGTTAGTAATTAAAATCCAACTCAGACTTGTTTAAAGTAGAAAAAGGAGCCGTGTGCCCGTTTCTGAGATTGAGACCTACACTGTAAGGTGACAGCATCAGGTGGAGTAAGACCTAGTGCTCAAATGACCCAGGCTCTGTCACCAGAGCACGCTTGTCTTCCTCTGTTAGCTTCAGGTTTTTTGTTTGTGGGGCATCAAGAAGAGGTAACCCCATTAATGTCAGACTTCTTTTTTTTTAAGTCCTTTATTTATTAGTGTGTGTGTGTGTGTGTGTGTATGTGTGTGTGTGTGTGTGTGTGTGTGTGTGCCACAGTGTGTATGTGGAGGTGAGAGGACAACTTTGTGGAGTCAGTTCTTTTCTTTCCACCCTTCTGGGAATTCCAGGAATTGAACTCAGGTCACCAGGTTTATGCGGCAAGCGCCTTTACCTTTTGCCATCTTTGTGTGTGTTTGTTTGTGTGTGTGTGTGTGTGTGTGTGTGTGTGTGTGTGTGTAATTTTGAAACAGGATCTCTCTGTGTAGTTCTGGCTGTCCCAGAACTCACTTTTTAGACCAGGCTGGCCTTGAACTCACAGAGATTCGCCTGCCTCTGCCTCCTGAGTGCTGGCATTAAAGCCACCATCCCTGGCTTTGCCATTGTTTAAAAAAAAAAAAAAGAGTCATTTTATTGCTTTTAATTATGTATGTGTAATCCCAGCACTCAGGAGGTCCAGGCAGGTAACTCTGCAAGCTCAAAACCAGCTTGGTCTATATATAGTGAGTGAGCTTCACGTCAGCCAAGGCTGCATAGGAAAATTCTGTCTCAAAAGAAAAAAAAAATTATGTCTGTGTGTGTGTGTTTCTGTCTGTGTGTGTATTTGTGTGTATATCTGTACATGTGTGTATTTGTGTTTGTGTCTGTATGTGTGTGTCTGTATGTGTCTGTGTCTGTGTGTGTATTTGTGTGTGCATGTGTGTCTGTGTGTGTATTTGTGTATATGTCTGTATATGTATTTGTGTATGTGTATTTGTGTGTGTGTATGTGTCTGTATGTATGTGTCTGTCTGTGTGTATGTCTGTGTGTGTATTTGTGTGTATGTCTGTATATGTGTGTATTTGTATTTGTGTGTTTGTGTGTGTGTCTGTATGCGTGTGTCTATGTGTGTATTTGTGTGTGCATATGTGTGTCTGTGTGTGTTCAGGTGCCCAAAGTTAGCTGTGTTAGACTCCCTGGAGCTGGAGTTGGAGGTGGTTGTAGCCACTTGACGTGGGTGCTGGGGCTCCTACCCTAGTTTTCTGCAAGAGCAGTGCTCCTAGCCGCTGGCCAGTTCTCCAGCCCTGGTTTTTTGTTTGTGTTTGCTTGTTTTAGGACAGGGTTTCACTCTGTAGCCCAGGCTGGCCTCAAGCTAGAGACACCCCTCCTGTCTCAGCTTCCTGAGTGCTGGGATTGAGGGGTGTGCTGCCATTCCTGACTCGTTAGTCCTTACACCACATCCCAGGACCAGTGCTCATTGTCCTGTGTTGAGTCATAGTCCCACATTGTTTACTAATCACAGTGTGTGTGTGTGTGTGTGTGTGTGTGTGTGTGTACACCCAGCCTTGGAAGGGAAGGATGGAGTCAACCCCACTTAAAAAAGTATTTCAAGGAGAAAATCAGAGTGCTTCACTTTGCAAGAACAGAGAACAAGGGGCAAAGGGGCGCTTTTCCCAGAGGAGAATGGGTTGTCGGGGAGAGGGGAGGCCTGCTGGGCATCCCTGCCTCCTCCTCTGGGTCAGCTGGGAGAGTCCCATCTTCTCATCTTCTCTTGCCTTCCATGTCCCCGCCAGGACCAAAGGCTGATCCTTGAGCGCCTGCAGGTCGTGTATACAGTCGGCTACTCCCTGTCCCTGGCCGCTCTGCTGCTAGCCCTGCTCATCTTAAGTTTGTTCAGGTGAGACTCCCAGCCCTGTGTGGTGTGGTGGAGACACAGTCCTCAGTTTACACACCAAGTTGGGAGATGGGGCGGCTCCAGGGGAAGGGATGGAGGGTGGTCAAAGGGACTCTGGATGACTGAGGAGAGCTCTCCAGGGGCCCCCAGCCCTCTTGTCTCTCAAATCCTCCAGGCGGCTGCACTGCACTCGTAATTACATTCACATGAACTTGTTCACATCTTTTATGCTGCGGGCAGCGGCCATCCTCGCCCGAGACCGGCTGCTTCCTCCACTTGGCCCCTACACTGGGGACCAGACTCCTACCCTGTGGAAGCAGGTACTCCATCTCCTCCTTTCTGGTGGGACCAAGAAGTTCTCCATCTATTTCCATACCTTTCCTCCTCACTGTACTGAGGGCATGGGAGCAGAATGGGGGGAAGAAATGGATGAGGGGGATTTGGAAGGTACCAATTCATTCCTGGATATGGGGAGGTGAAGAGAGGTGTAAAAATAGGACTATAATAATTGTTGGGTAGAGCTCAGTAATAGAGTGAGCCTGTGCCAGTACTGGGAGAATTGAAAGAAAGATTAGGAGCCATCCAGGACTGAAGAGATGGTTCAGTGGTTAAGAGAACTGAACACTCTTGCAGAGAGAATCCTGGTTTGATTCCCAGCATCCACAGGACAGCTCACAGCCATCTGTAACTCCGGTACTAGGGGATCTGATGCTCTCTTCTGACCCGAGTGTGATGCATAGACATGCATGCAGGCAAAACATCTCTACACATTAAATAACAACAAACAGGGCATCTAGATGGTTCAATGCATAAAGGCACTGTTAACAAGCTCGATGACTTGCTTTCAATCCCCGAAACCCACATCGTGGACAAAGAGAACCAACTCTGAAAGGTCTTTGTGGTCACATAGCTCGGAATTTAATTTGTTGTTGCTTCTTTTCTTTTTCTTTTTTCTTTTTCTTTTTTCTTTTCTTTTTTTCTTTTGGTTTTTCGAGACAGGGTTTCTCTTGTGTAGCTTTGGAGCCTGTCCTGGAACTCGCTCTGTAGACCAGGCTGGCCTCGAACTCACAGAGATCCATCTGGCTCTGCCTTCCCAGTGCTGGAATTAAAGGCATGTGCCACCACTACCCAGCAACATTTAAATTTTATATTTTTATGTGTGTGAGTGTTTGCCTACATGTATGTATTATGTATGTGTGCACACCACGTGCATGTCTGGTGCCCCTGGAGGCCAGAAAAGGGTGTCAGATCCCCTGAGCTGCAGTGTGGGTGCTGAGAATTGAACCTGGGTCCTCTGGAAGAGCAGCCAGTGCTCTTAACTGCTGAGTTGTCTCTTCAGCCCCAGGAGTTCAGTTCTTAAGAGCTAGTGTGGCAAAGGCACATCCTGGGATTCTAAGGGTACTCCACTGTGGGGACAAAACAGAAAATGCCGGTTGTTAAGGGTGTCAGTGTGGGACAGTCCTCAAGTGAAAGTGAATAAGGTGAGATAAGCCATCTGCTGGGGACCCAGAGTAAAACATTTGAAAGCAAGAAAGAGATGGAGATGAGCCCTGTCTGGTTAGGAAGTCCTCTAGTGCCGGTTATGTGGGAATTGGAGCAGAAATGACATTTTAGGACTCAAGTGGGCTACAGAGCAAGTTCAAGGACAGCCTGGACAATTTAGTGAGACCCTGACTCAAAGAGAAGAGGAATGGAATGAAACTCAGTGGTGGAGCCCCTGCCTAGAGTCCCCCAGTGAGGGGCTGGGGGTGTGGCTCAGTGGTAGAGCCCCTGCCTAGAATCCCCCAGTGAGGGGCTGGAGGTGTGGCTCAGTGGTAGAGCATCTGCCTAACAAGCAGGAATCCCTGGGTTCAAGCCCTACTGCACAAAGAAACACACACAAATAATAAAATAAAGAGACAAGGTTGCTGGGGAAAGGCTTGGGGATACCTCTCTGCCTTGACTTCCTTTGTCTGATGGCTCCCTAGGCCCTAGCTGCCTGCCGCACGGCCCAGATCGTGACCCAGTACTGCGTGGGTGCCAACTACACCTGGCTGCTGGTAGAGGGTGTGTACCTGCACCATCTGCTGGTGATCGTGGGAGGCTCGGAAAAGGGCCACTTCCGCTGCTACCTGCTTCTTGGCTGGGGTGAGGCCTGACTCCGTGCCCTCCCACCCTCTGCCCAGCCCAGCGCATCTCGGCTCCCCGTTGCCTTCCCTCCCACCCTGTCGTTGAGGAATTCCGCGGGTCTTGGGCCTGGAAGGGGCTCGTGTGCACGCTGACAGCTGCGGCGGGGTGGGGGGCGGGGATCGGGGTCTGCACAGGGGCCCCCGCGCTTTTCGTCATTCCTTGGGTGATCGTCAGGTACCTGTACGAGAACACGCAGTGAGTTGCAGGGCCTAGGGGCGGGGCCTGGGTTGTGGGAGGAGCTACATGGAATGGGGCGGGGGGAAGGGTGGAAACGGGACCGGCGGCGAATGTGGGCGGGGTCTAAAGAGGCTTGGCCCGGGGAAAGGTGGCTTAGGAGGCCTCCTGGAAAGCTGGGTGGGTGGGTCTTAAAGAAGGTGGGCAGGGCCTGGTGAGGGACCCTGCCTGATTGGGTGTGGCTGGGGGGTGGGGGGAATTGTGTATCTCAGTTCTACCCTGCCTCCTCCAGGTGCTGGGAGCGCAACGAAGTCAAAGCCATTTGGTGGATCATCCGCACCCCCATCCTAATAACCATCTTGGTAGGGCCAGTCTCGCCTCCTCCAGGCTGTGCTCAGGGATTTCCCATTCTGGGGAAGCGGAGCGCCAACCTCCCGTCCCACCCCAAAACCGAACGGCTTCTGGCTCAGTCTCTCTCTCCTCACAGATCAATTTCCTCATCTTTATCCGCATCCTGGGCATCCTTGTGTCTAAGCTGAGGACACGGCAGATGCGCTGCCCTGACTACCGACTAAGGTGAGGGCCCTTGCGGGGAGGCAGATGGGGCCGGGTTCAGGGGCAGGGACGTGGGGACCACCAACACCCTCTCTTCCCAGGCTGGCTCGTTCCACGCTGACGCTGGTGCCCCTGCTGGGTGTCCACGAGGTGGTGTTTGCTCCCGTGACGGAGGAACAGGCTGAAGGCGCCCTGCGCTTAGCCAAACTGGCCTTTGAAATCTTCTTAAGTTCCTTCCAGGTGCTCTGACAGGGTGTGCAGATACTCCGCCCTCCCACCTCGGACCTCTCTTTCCACCAGGGCACAGCACTACTATCATCCACCCGAGCAGCCACTCACTGGAGTGCATCCATGGGATGTCATTCATTCATTCATTCATTCATGCCTGCATTCATCATGCATGCGTAGGAACTACCTAACTAGGGTTGTCCTGGGCTGGGGGTGGGGGTGGGGTGGGGGCGGGCAGTGGGGATGGTGGTAGAGGACCAGACAGCCTTCCCCAGCACTGCCTTCGGGTGGACTGAGATGGGGCAGGGTTAGTTTCTGGCACTTGCCAGCTTCATGGCTTCCTTTACCTTTGGATGGGGCTAGAGTGAGACAAGCCTCAAGTGCAGAATGTAAGGAAGTAGGTCGTTCCAAAATGTGAGGCCAATGCAGATGGTACCCTACCCTGATAGACCCCACTGAGCCCCAGTCTTCTCCTCTCTAAAATGGGCACAGTACCAATCTCCCTGGGGAGAATGTGCATCCATTAAAGGAAGCAAGAGCAGATGGAGCTACAGCTACCACCACCCCACCCCACCCCACCCCCTTCTGTGGGAGACACCAGGAGCAAACACCCTGTGTAAACAGCCAGTCACACATCCGGGGCACTGTTTCAGAATGAGGATCCCCGAGGCCAGAGGGCAGCCAATGAGATGGAGAGAGGGTGCCTCAGCGGCAGACCTGGAGGCGGGAGCGGAGCGGCAGGCACGGAGAAAGGAGAGGAGCCAATTCCCTGAGCACGACTTCAATGTCTTTTTTTTTTTTTTCTCCTGGAAGAGGAAGCATGTGACTTGATTTAGATTTTGATAGGATTGTAGAAAATCATAAGGAATATCTATTTGTTGGTTTTGTTTTCTTTTTGTGTTTGGTTTTTTGAGGCAGGGTCTCTCTGTGCAGCCCTGGCTGTCCTGGAACTCACTCTGTAGACCAGGCTGGCCTCAAACTCAGAGATCCGCCGGCCTCTGCCTCCCGAGTGCTGGGACTAAAGGTGTGTGCCACCACTGCCTGGCATAAGGAATATCTTTTTTAAAAAGGATTTAAACATTTTTTATTTATTCATGTATTTTATGTATATACTATTTGCATATGCCTGCATGACAGAAGAGGGCACCAGATCTCATTACAGATGGTTGTGAGCCACCATGTGGGTGCTGGGAATTGAACTCAGGACCTCTGGAATGGCAGCTGCTGCTCTCAATCACTAAGTCATCTCTCTAGCTCCCATAAGGAATATCTTAATAGCCCATGTGCATAACTGACTTGAAAATTAATGAACTAGGCATGGGGGCTCAAACCTGTAATCTGTCTCCAGCTGGCTAAGCATGTGCTCCATTACTGAGCAAACCTCAAGCCCCATAATTAATTAGTTTTTTAAAATTATTTTTTGTGTATTGATGTTTCAACTACACATGTCTGTTCACCGTGTGTATGCAGTGCCCACAGAGGCCAGAAGAGGGCGAGTAATTAATTTCAGATGGTTGTGGGCCATCATGTGGGTGCTGGGAATTGAACTTGGATCCTCTGGAAGAGCAGCAAGCACTCTTAACAACTGAGCCATCTCTACATCTCTAATCAATCAATTAGCTAATTGATTAATTATTTTTGGAGACAGGGTCTCACCAGTAGTCCTGGATATCCATTGAACTCTGTGTAGACCAGGGTGTCCTCAAACTCACAGAGATCTGTCTTCCTCTGCCTCAGTGCTGGAATTAAAGGCGTGTGCCACCACACCTGGCTAAGCAGTGTATCTTGCTATCCTGGAACTCACTCTGTAGACCAGGCTGGCCTCAAACTCACAGAGATCCGTCTGCCTCGGTCTCTCGAGTGTTGGGATCAAAGATGTGAGCCACCACCACCCGGCTGTACTACATCTTTTGACACACAAATACCTCAATTCTTCCAGCCACCACCTTCATTTTCCATGACGAAGAAACTGAGGCACAGAGTGGTTAAGCAGCTTGCCCCAAATGTGGAAAGCAGGAAATCAGTTTCCACACACACACACCAGGGTGGCAATAGCCACAGCACTTTGGGGCTGGGATCAACGCAGTCCGCAGCAGCGATCTCATTGATCTCTCCTCTTCTGGCAGGGCTTCCTGGTGAGCGTGCTCTACTGCTTCATCAACAAAGAGGTAGGAGAGGCCGGCCCGCCCGCGCCACCTGGCGGCCGCGCCGGGAACGGCGCCGCCCTGAGCGCCCCGCGTTGCAGGTGCAGTCGGAGATCCGCCGGGGCTGGCATCACCGCCGCCTGCGTCTCAGCCTCGGCGAGGAGCGCCCCCGTCCGAACATGGAGCTCAGCCCCCAGGCCCTGCCCTCGCGTCCTGCACCCCGGGAGGCCCCCATAGGCAGCGCCTGGCCCTCCGGGTCTCTGCACGTGCCTGGAGATGAAGTCTTGGAAAGTTACTGCTAGGTACGGGACTCCTGTGTCTGTACACTTGGCATGTATTGAGTGCCTACTGTGTATCAGCCCCGGTGTGGGGAATGCTGGGGAAACGGGGGGAGAAGGAAGGAAGACAAGGTCCCTATATGTATATATTTGTTGTGGAATGGCTTATGAAAAGGATTGAGATGTTTAGGACCACGGACAGGGAGGCCGCTTGTGAAGACGTGACGCGAAGTGGAGACAACCTGGAGAGGTGGAGGACAAGACTCCAGGCAGATTCCAGTGTAAAGGCCCTGGGAACAGGAAGGATGGAGAAGGGCTTCCGTGGCTGGAAAAAGCCTGGGCCTGCAGACGGGGAAGAAGTGGGCAAGGGGTGCAGAAACGGGGATTTCCTCCCAGGTGCAGTGAAGATTTTATTCTTTTATTTTATGCATACGACCGTTTTGCCTGCATGGATGTATGTGCACCACATGCATGCAGCACTTACATATGCCTGAAGGGCGGAAGAGCCTCTGCGACTGGATGGTTGTCAGCCTCCACGTGGGTGGGGTGAACTGAACTCCATCTCTCCAACCCTGCTTAGCAGGGGTGTCTGTGTCCTTGGCGCTTTTCCACACAGTTGTCTGCTCCACAGGGACAGACTATTGGGGGCAGGCTGTGAACTGGGAGCCCAGTGAGAGGGATGCAGGTAGCTGGGCCAGAGGGAGGCCACAGAGGGGGAGACAGATTTGCTGATGGATCCCAGGAGAGGGATCAGACTCCTGGGACAAAAGGAGGGAAAATCAACGGGCTCTTGACCTGTATAATGCTGGTGAGACTCAGGGGGCTGAACATTAGGATCTGGACCCACTGCTGGCAGTTAGGACACAGCCTTCCGCCTCCCAGGGAGGACTGAGATATTTGGGGATGCAGCCTCACTGTGGCTGGTCCACCTGCGCGTGCACGCACACAAACCTCCATTAGTGGGGGGTGCTGTGTTTTCCCCAGAGAGACGTTCCCCAAAGCTGACCCTGCACTCCCCACCTCAGCCTTTGGCAGCTGGTGGAGTGGAGGCCCTAGTAAATCAAGCGGGAGACTCACTTGCTTCTTCATGGAGTGGGAGATGAAGGCCAGGCTGGAAAGGGAGATGACCAGGGTGTGTGTGTGAGGTAGTCTGCCATAGACGAGTAAGGGGCAACTGGAGCCGCTTGTTGCCACCAGAAAACACGAACACCACGTTGTCACTGTGCTCCTCCCTGAGAGAATCTCATGGACACTTTGAGACACATGAACAAATTAAAGCTGTGTGTGTGAAGCTGCCGCTTCTCTGGAAAGACAACACAAACAGCAGAGCTGGACAAGGGGGTGGGACAGCTGTAGTCCCAGCACCTGAGGTGGTGGGAGGAGGAGGTCGAGTTGAAGGTCATCTTGATGGAAAGCAAGTTGTATATCTGAGCTATGTGAGACCTTGTCTCAAATAAACAGCAAAAGCAGCAGGAAGCAGCCTAGTCCATTTCTTAGCTGGGCTACTGTACTAGCTGTCCCTGAATTCCCAACTTGTCTGTACTGTTCCCTTCTCTGGGACCTGCATGCTCAGGTTGCCCAGGACTTCATGAGATCACTCCCACACTGCTTGACTCACTTGGGGTCCATCATGTCTGACTGGTGCAATCCCTGTGGACCTCTACTTCGGCTTTCATCCCTAAAGGGATTATTTGAAAGCAATCAAAGGCAGAGGCAGGGCTGTCGCATGTTCAAAGCCAGCCTTCCTTACTAAGATTCAGGATAGTCAGGACTAAACTGAGATCACATCCTTTCCCCAGAAATAATTTGGTCAGGAAGTAGTGATGTATACCCCCACCATCCAGGAAGCTGAGGCAGGAGCTTGCTGCAATCTGAGGCCAGCCCAGGCTATCTAACAAGATCCTATCAAAACCACAACGGCCAGGGGAGACGGCTCCGTGGGCCAAGTGCTGGCCGTGCAAGTCTGAGGACCGTGGCTCAATTCCTAGCACCCACATACTTGGGAGAATGATTGAGGAAGCTTCCCATGTGAGCCTGGGCCTCCATACATACAAATGTGTGCACATGTAGCCATTCATATGTGAACATGCATACACACATGTATAGATTCTTACATGTCTGACTCCATACATACAAATGTGTGCACATGTAGCCATTCATATGTGAACATGCATACACACATGTATAGATTCTTACATGTCTGATCTCCATACATACAAATGTGTGCACATGGAGCCATTCATATGTGAACATACATACACACATGTATAGATTCTTACATGTCTGATCTCCATACAAACATGTGCATATGTATCCATACACATGTGAACATGCACACACACACGCCCACCACATGCAATTAAAAAAAGCTAGATAGAAGCACCATTTGGGCAGCCAGATGCCCAGGACTGCAACCTTTGCTGTGTGAGAGGGAGGTAAACATTTCCATGTCTGCTAAGTAGTGCTCAGGGCGACAGAGCAGGACTGGAGCCCAAGCCTGAGATCTCAAGGCTTCAGGGCAGCTGTGTACACTGAGATTGCCCACCAGCTTGAATGCATGGCTTAAAATTTATTATGTTCTTTTTAGACAGGGTCTCTCAATGTAGTCCTGGACGACAAGAACACACAGGTGTAAAGGTCCAGCAGCCATACCCAGCTCCCTCTGCTGCTCTTTAGGTCACCACACAGAGGGGCTGTCTGTCTTCCTCCCCTGGCACTGTGGCCCACTTCCCTGTGAGGCGGAGGGTTGCAGTGGTGCTGGAGGGGGACCGCACGGGAAGGCCAGCGGAGACACCAAGTACCTTTTGCGGGTCTGGAGGCTGCAGTCCCCAATCTCAGAGCAAACTGGAAGGAGCTAAGCAGGGAGCCCAGCGGGGCTCCTGGGGCGGAGCTCTCTCCTCGATGGCCCTGTTTCTCAGCCCTAGAGAGAGCCTAGAGGAGCATGGGAGACCAGGAGCTGCCTTCACTGGCCACAGCACCATGGGAGCCCATCAAGTGGGAGGAGGTGGAGGAGAGCCCAGGCTAGCTCCTTTGCGAATGCACTTCCAACAGAGCCTTTTCTTGTGGAGATGGTCTCACTATGCCTGGCTCACCTCCTGCCTCAGCTTCTCAAGCTGTGGAATCATAGGCATGCACCACCACACCTGCCTTCCTTTTAGTTTGTTATATTGTTCATTAGGCTGTTTTGTTGTTTGTGTTTTGGAAACAGGGTCTTATTGTGTAGCCCTGGTTGTCTTGGAACTCACTATGTAGACCAAGCTGGCCTTGAACTTGCAGAGAGGTCTCTGCCACTGCTTCCCTGAGTGCTGGGATAAAACACATGTGCCACTATGATAGGCCATAAAGATCTCTTTTGTTTTGTTTGGATAGGGTTTCTCTGTGTAGCTCTGGGTGTCCTGGAACTCACTATGTAGACCAGGCTGGCCTCGAATCTAGAGTTATGCCTGCCTGTACCTCCCCAGTGCTGGGATTAAAGGCGTGTGCCACCACACCCAACATAAAAATCTATTTTTAATCTATGTGTATTTGTGTGCAGGTGCCCAAAGGAAGTCAGAAAGGGTGTTGGATCCCTTTGTAACAACCCCCTGTAGTTACAAGCAGCTGCCAGATGTGGGCGCTGGGCACTAAACTCAGCAGCCACTAGGCCATCTTACCAGCCCCAGCTGCTATCTTGATGTAGCTTCATTATTTTCTAGTTGGGTGACTCAGGGGGGGCAAGTCAATGCCCTTTCTGAATCTCAGCGGCCGCACCTGAACAAGGTCTATAGCCCTGGTGACATAGGCCTGGTACACTAGCTGCTTGGAAGACTAAGGCAGGAAGATTGCAAATTCAAGGCCAGCCTGGGAAACTTTAGACGGTCCCTGTCTCAGAACAGAAGTGGACGGAAGAATCAGGGAGGCGGCTCAGCGGTTGAGAGCACTCGTGGCGTAAGCATGAGGACTTGAGTTCAAATCCGCAGCCCACCCACAGCATGGGGGGGACAGGATGCTGGAGTCTGCTGGCTGACAGCCTAATTCTGTCATATACAAGTGCCTGGAGGGCTGAGGATGTAGCTCATGGTGGAGAGCCTGCTAAGCATGTGAGACCTTAGGTTCAGTCCCCAGTACCACAAAAGAACAAAAAGAGAGATAGCTCAGAGTCCATACCAAGACTGTTCTTTCTGGCAGCCACTCAGGGAATACATGCCTTTATTGACCAAAATCCATAGGCCTTCTCTCCTACAGGCTTCCCCGTTCTGCACAGGGCTTCCATAGATCAAGTCGACAGCTAGGTGGCTGGAGAGATGGCTAAGCAGTCAAGATCACCTGCTGCTCTTGTAGAGGACCTAGGTGTGGTTCCCAGCACCCACATGGCTGCTCACCGCCATCTGTAACTCTACTTCCAGGGGCTCCAACCCCCCTTTCTGGCTCAAGGGCACCAGGAACAGACATATGTGCAGGCAACACACTTACACATGTTTCATGTATATTTTAAAGAGGGAAGCTATCCCGATCTCAGGCTGGATCTCCTGCATCTACCTTGTATTTGGAATTACCTGGCCGGGGCAGATATGGAGATACAGAGACAGAATACAGCCATGGGTGGGACAGAGGGCCCTGTGTACAGCCCAGAACAAGGCAGGGTCCCTTCATAATCTTCTTACAATGAACAGGCTACCTTTTCCCACCTGTACCTCCCCACAAATTGCCAGAGAATCCCTCTGCCCACCACACACACGAAAGATAAATTAAGGTCATTTCTGTCTCAATTGTCTTCTTCACAGACGGGGCAGATGTGCTTCACCTATTCACAGGTCCTGTCCTAGTGCCTAGCCCATGACAACCCGACTCTGTCTCCCTCTCCCACAAGATCCAAGGGCAGATAAGACCACTGGAAACAAAACAACAAAAAACACAGGGTTTTATTTCCATCCCATTGGGCAGGGCTCGGCAGGGCAGGGAGCAGGCTCTCATAGAGGGAAGAGGCCTCTACTCTACTTGCCGGCGATGAGCGGGTTCCGCAGCACCACAATGACTGAATCCCCACGCAGGAACATCTTGGAGATGTAGCGGTCCTTGTTGACAGGCTTGGACTTCTTCTTACCCTTGCCGCTCTTGGGGACCTCAGTCCACATCTCTTTCACATTCTCCAGCACCATGTTGCAGTGCCTGGTGGGGCAGGGGTTGGGGAAAAGGCTGGGGTGAGAGGGGCATTCTGAGTGCCCACCTCTGCCTGGCACTGCGTGATCCCCCCAGCAGCAGGCATGGAGAAAGGGTGGAGCTCCAGTCAGTACCATCTCAGCCCATTCTGTGCCTCAGTTTTTCCCTCTCCAAAATGGAGTTATCTATTTCACAGGGCTGACTGAGGACTGGTGAAGGAATGCAGTATTTCTTTTCTTTTCTTTTTTTTTTTTTTTTGGTATTTCGAGACAGGGTTTCTCTGTGTAGCTTTGGGCCTTTCCTGGAACTTGCTTTGGAGACCAGGCTGGCCTCGAACTCACAGAGATCCGCCTGCCTCTGCCTCCCGAGTGCTGGGATTAAAGGCGTGCGCCACCACCGCCCGGGGAATGCAGTATTTCTGAAGCATGATCCCGGCAGAGTAAAGGCAATCAAAATGGCTCCACTTCTGCCATCGACTCTAAGTACTTGGGGAAAAAGCAGGAGAGAACCCCTCTCCCTCCAAACCCAGAGGGTCCCAGGGTGCTGGGGTTAGGCATGGCTCCCGACACGTGCACACCAGTGCTGCACTGTCCTGTCCTCATGGCGCCAGGTGGCCATGTGTTTACACTTGGATCAGTTCCTCCCTGAAATGCTTGCTTGGGGACGGCGAATGTGTACAATGATGGACATGTATGACTAGATCATAAGACAACTCCTTATAGAAGGCACGACCTTAACTAAAAGATGAACCAGGCAGGAAGGTGTATTCCATGCCTGTAATCCTAGCACATGGGATATACACGTAAGAAAGACAAATTTAAGTCGGGCAGTGGTTGTGCACACTTTAATCCCAGCACTTGGGAGGCAGAAAGAAGTGGATCTCTGTGAGTTCGAGGCCAGCCTGGTCTACAGAGTGAGTTCCAGGACAGCCAAGGCCACACAGAGAAACCCTGTCTCAAATAACACACACACATAAAAAAAATAAAATGGCACCCCACCCCCACTTTCTGATTTTTTAAAATTGTTTTGATTTTCTGAGGCTGGCCTCTAACTCATGGTGATGCTCCTGAGTGCTGAGATTAAAGGTGTTTGTCACCATGTCCAGCTTACTGCCATGATGCTTCTGGTATAATCTTCCCTTCAGGCCCCTCAGACCCCGCCCTCCCGACAGCACCCACCTGTCAAAGGCCTTCACCCGTCCCAGGAGCTTCTTGTTGTTGCGACAGTTAATGAGCACCTGTGTGTTGTTCTTGACGGACTGCGTGAGCACCGAGAGGGGACCCGTGTTGAACTCCTCCTCCTCCCGCTTCTGCAGCTCCTCTGGGGTCATCTCACTCTTGGGTTTATTGAGGAGACTCCTGAATAGAGAACCCATGGGTGAGATAGGTTCAGGTTGGAAGTGTGAGTGGTCAAAGTCACTGTCCAGTGTCTCCTCAACCTGGCCCCCAAACACCCTCCCTGGCCAGTCTTTTCTGGAGGCAGGAGAGACATTACCAATTTAGTCTGCTCCAGCTCATCTAAGCACACCTCTTCCACCCACTTCACTGATGGCAACTCCATTCAGTGGGTTCTCTAAACTAAAACTCTACTGTTTAACTGATTTCTGTTTTGGGGACAGGATCTCATATAGCTCAGGCTAGCCTTGAACTTGCTATGTAACTAAGGATGACCTTCAATTCTCAATTCTGCTGACACCACCTCCCAGGTTCTGGGATTACAAGGGTTCAGCATCATTCCTGGCATTTGATTCTTCTTTAACATCTTACAGCAAGTCTACCCTCACATCTTGTCATCTACCTCTACAATATATCTAAAACCTGGCCGTTTCTATCCATGGCCTAAACTTCCATCATCTCTCTCCTGGTGCCCCACCCCCACAACATCTAACTATGTAACCCTGGCTGAGCTGGGGCTCAAACTGTCTGTCTCTGCCTCTAGAGTGCTGGGATTAACGGCATGTGCCACCATGCCCAGTTTGTGTGGCACTGAGGACTGAACCCAGTACCCATGGTAGCCAAGTATTCTGTCCACAGAGCTATAACTCCAGGCCAAGGATTTCACTTTCAGTGTGTTCCTTTGTGCTAGCTACTCAATGTCTTCATTCAAACTCTTAACCATCTAACACACTGTATATACCCATTCATTACTCCATGGCCTCCCTACCCCATTCCTTTTACAAGTCCCAGTGAGATTTCCGCCCCCCCCCCTTGGGGGCAAGGACCTTTTATTCACCATGTGTCTTAACTTATAAGCAGTCTGTGTAATATCTGCTCGATGAATTAACACACCAAACCACCGCAGTAGCTTGCTATTCTAACAGTCTATAATTAGGTCGAAAAGCCACATACCTGTTCTCTAATTTATCCTGGGTAAGTCTCTCATTATTATTTTTTTCCCTAGAGCCCTTCACTGTTTTTATTCTTTATCCGTTATACCACTCCCATTTAAAACTACTATTACTTTTGGAAACTGTCTCGCTATGAAGCCCAAGGCGTGCCACGAACTAGCGATCCTCCCGCCTCAGCCTCTCGAGGCCTGGGATTCTAGGCATGTACCACCAGGCTCAGCTTTCCTCTTACAGTTCATGTTTCACAAGACTCAGTACCCAGGAGAGTCCTAAGCCCATTAGGGAATAAAGCCGTCCCCCTCCGGAACTCATGATCCTCCCAAGGCCCCAC
>CABHPQ010145671.1:0-10127 GCA_902168405.1 Peromyscus aztecus
CAGTGTGTTCTGTGCGTTTCCATAGAGTTCCCACAGTCAATACTTTCACATGGAGATTATAAAAACTGTGGGCTATTGTTATGAACAGATTCTATGGCTGTTAAGCCAATATCCACCGGGCAGTGGTGGTACATGTGAGTTCAAGGCACATGTGAGTTCAAGGCCAGCCTGGTCCACAGAGCAGGTTCCAGGACAGCCAGAGCTACATAATAAAGAGACCCTGTCTTCAATAACAAAACAAAAAAAGATATGGATTTGGAGGCTGGAGAGATGGCTCAGCAATTAAGAGCACCTGCCTCCTCTTCCAGAGGACCAGGATTGGATTGAAAGCACATGGCAGCTCACAGTTCCAGAGGGTCAGATACCCTCTTCTGGCCTCTACGCATCATGCATGCTTGTGGTGCACCCCCCAACATACATGCAAACCAAACACTCATACACATAAATCTTTACATTTCTTTTTTTTCCCCTTTGGATTTTTTTTTTTTTTCATCTTTCAAGACAGGTTCTCACTATGCAGCTGTGGCTGAAATTGTACCTCCTTATGTAGACCAGCTGGGATTAAACACAACCAGCTCTAACTTCAAAATCACAGAGATGCACTTCTGCCTTCGAAGTGCTGGGATTAAAGGCTTGTTCCAATATTCCCAGCTACGACATAGACTTCATAATACTTCCAATACCACTTCAGGCAGCTTTCCTGCCATATACCCCCCTGGGCTGTGAACCCAGGATGTGAAGCAGGATGGATCCTCTAGGTATCCTCCCTAATTCCTTGGATACCTTACCTCTGCCTGTGGTCAGCTCCACAAGAGCCCTTGGGGGAACCCCAAATTCTGTTTCTCAGAGCAGGAGTCACTGCCTCACTCTGTCACCAGATGGCACTACTCCACTTAGGAACCCAGTGGGGGTGCGGGGCTGGATTGGTGGTGGCTCTAAGGGGCGTCAAGGAGAGGTCTGGGACATTTGGAGAAGCAGAGGAAGTACAGGGCCTGTATAGGAGCAACTCCCTCAAGAATCTCCACCCTAAGCAGGTGATGGCAGTACATGCTTACAATCCCAGTACTTTGTGTGGAGAGATAGGGATCAGAAGTTCAAAATCATCCTTGGCTAGCATGTTTAAGGCAAACCTAAACGTGAGACCTTGCCTCCAAGAAAATACCCAAATATCTACCCTGTACTCCTGCAACCCTCCCTTCCCCCACTGTGAACACCGTGTAAACACACAGTCACACGCCTGCAGACACTCTAGACTCTCATTCTGGGAGGAGCAATGGGCCGGCACCCAGGCTTCCCTAGCTACATATCCCTGGTGTGATCTTTGCATAGTTCACAGGAGGGGCGTTACCTACATTGCTAGATGCAAAGCATGTATGTGAATTAGGCACTAGTCTTTACAGTCAATACTTACACACCTAAGCACATATAAACATAAAACCACAGATAATCCAGGCCCGCACACCTTGGTTCTGGTACATTTATTCTGAATCCTTGAAAAGGATTGTTCTGATTTGTCTGTTTATTTTTTGCCTCTTTGGTAGAATATCTGTGAGCTTTGTCCTACCCTGCTCTACACATTTCTTCCTACCTTGTGGTACAACTAAGAAAGAAACCCCCAGCCTGTTGGTGGTGGTGGTGCAAACCTTTAATCCTAGCACTTAGGAGGCAAAGGCAGGCACCTCTCTGTAAGTTTGAGGCCAGCCTGGTCTACAGAACAAGTTCTAGAGAAACCCTGTCTCAAACAACAACATCAAAAAAAAGATGACCCCCAGCTGAAAGAGGGAGGAATCATAGAGCTCCCCAGAATCAGAAAGGACAAGAGCCCCAGCTCTGTCCCCAGCATCAAGGGTTACAGTCTTGACATAATCTACCTCTCTCTGTCCCAAGCACATTCATTATTTATAGGAAAATCCACAGTAGCAAGTCCTCTGGGCCTCAAGCTCCAGCTCCTTCTATAATTACTTTTCTCCAAGTGCCTCCTCTCTAGGTTCACCCAACCAAGGTGTTCCTCCCCTGGTGCCACTCAATACCCCCTGATTTCTTCCAGAACTCACTTGGGCTAGAAAATGAGCATCCCCTTATGCTCTCCTGTTAACTGGACGACACTAAACTACCATTGTCACAGAAGTTACTGAAAACAGTAGTGTTATCAGGCTCTGGGGATCCCTGCCTATGCAAAAAGGAAAATTCAGTCATTCACTGACCTACCCAGCAAGCTTCAACAGTTCTTCATAAAATAGAGGAGGAACACTACCCTATTCACCCAAATTGTATGCAGAGGTCACTCCTGCCTAATTATATCCATGTACAACACTTCATTTTACAGAGAAATAAACTGAGGATCTACAGATAATAGTTTAATCCTCTACCTTATCTGATGAGTTCAATACAACTTCATAGAGGCCAGAAGGAAATAAGGCAGTGACCTCCATCTCTACCCAGCTCCCACCTCCCTGGGCCTCAGACATAGAGAAGAGCCCTACATAATTATTGAGGACAATATTAATAGCAAATGATTAGTTTTCCTGAAATTCGAATTGAGCTGACTCTCCAATATTTTATCTGACAGCCCTGTGTCAGAACCACCACTCAAACACAGACTTCCCAGGTCTCCCATTTCTGCTCTTTGTGGAACCTCATTATTTCTGAAAAAAGGTGAGAAACAAGTAAGAGCTAGCATGGCAGCACTTGCCAGTAATCTGAGCACTGAGGTTAAGGCAAGAGGATCAAGAATTCAAAGCAGAGGTGAAATGGTTCAGTGGGTAAAGGCTCTTGATGATTAGCCTGATGGCTGAGTAATTCCTGGGACCCACATGGAAGGAGATGAGCCAAAGCTGTCCTATCCCCGATAAAATGTAATTAAATATTTAAAGAGTCAAAGATGAGCTTTGGTTGGGCTGGAGAAATGGCTCAGAGGTTAAGAGCACGTGTTGCTCTTGCAGAGGACCCAGGTTCAATTCCCAGTACCCACAGGATGGTTCACAACCATCCATAACTCCAGTTCTAGGGTAACCAGAACCCTCTTCTGACTTCCCTGGGCATCAGACACATACATGTGGCACACATAACATGCAAGCAAAGACTCATACATGCTGTGGAATAATCCTTTTGTACACTGTGAAGATGTGTTGCTCTCATTGTTAATAAAAAGCTGATTGGCCGATAGCTAGGCAGGATTTTCAGGACAGAGAGAATGCTGGGGAAAAGGTCAGAGTCAGAGGAGACACAGAGCAAGCAAGATGGGAAGTACATACATGAGGTAAATGAGCCTCAGGGTAGCACATAGATATGGGTTAACTTAAAATGTAAGAGTTAGCTAGTAACAAGCCAGAGTTAATGGTCAAGTATTTATAAAAAGTCTTTGAGTGGGTTATTTGGGAGTAGTTGCTGGGACACAGAGAAACTCCACCCACACATACACATGAAATAAAATAAATAAATCTTTTAAAAAATACTGGGAAAAAACAGGCAAGCATTGGCTCTATGATAAGACTCTATCTCAAACAAAAAAAATAAGAAGAAAATAAAATAGAAATGATAGGGGCCTGGAGAGATGACTCAGAGATTAAGAGCATTGGCTGCTCTTTTAGAGGTCCTGTGTTCAATTCCCAGCAACCAAATGGTGGCTCACAACCATCTATGATAGGATCTGATGCCCTCTTCTGGCATGCAGGTATACATGTAGAGCACTCATACATAAAATACAAATAAATAGATTTAAATAATAATAATAAATAAATAAAAACAATGGTTTTCCAATCAATATTATTAAAGATAAGACAGGTTTGGTGGTGCTCTCTTTACTCCCAGAACTCAGGAGCCAGAGGCAGGCTGATCTCTGTGCTTCTAGGGCAGCCTGGTTTACAGAGCTAGTTCCAGGACAAACAGGCTACACAGAGAAACCCTTTCTCAAATAACAAAACAAAACAAGAAAATTTGGATCAAAAGTGCAAAGTTATCCTGGACTGCTGTGGAACAATCCTTTTCTATACCACAGATATGTATTACTTTCATTGATTAATAAAAAGCTGACAGGCTGGTTGATGGACAGGAAGTTAGGTGGGCAAGCAAAACTGAGAATGGTTGGAAGAAGGAGGGCAGAGTCAGGAGTCGTCAGCCCAAGGGAGATTGAGTTGGACAGACAAAATGGGATAGAGGTAAAGGCCACGAGCCTCAGGGCAATACATGGATTAATAGAAATGGGTTAAGTTGTAAGAGCTAGTTAGTAATAAGCCTAAGCTATTGGCCAAGCATTTATAATTCATATTCAGCCTCTGAGCCTGTTATTTGAGACCAGGTGGCCAGGACAGGAAACGTCTGACTACAGTGAACTACATAGAGAAGTATAGCAAGAATCAGTCACAAAACAGATTATACAAACCAAGGAGTCTGGGCTCCCTTATCTAAAACCTGATTAATAACCAAGCTCAAACCCTGTCTGTGACTCCTTCTGTGTCACTGATGGTTAGGGATAAGGGAACAATTTATTTTATTCTAGTAGAATTTGAAGAAGTAGATGGGTCCATGGTTCAGTTCAGCTTTGGAGGAAGACCAGGCCTCATACTGCTTGTGCTGGCTAGTTTTATGTCAGCCTGACACAACTAGTCATTTGGAAAGAGGGACTCTCAATTGAGAAAATGACTATAATACAATTGGCAAAGCCGGGCAGTGGTGGTGCACACTTTTAATCCCAGCACTTGGAAGGCAGAGCTAGATGGGTCTCTGTGAGTTCAAGCCCAGCCTGCTCTACAGAGCAAGATCCAAGACAGCACCAAAGCTACACAGAGAACACTCGAAAACACACACACACACACACACACACACACACACACACACACACACACAAAATTGGCCAGTAGACAAATCTGTAGTGCATTTTCTTAATTATTGATACTGGAGGGCCTAACCCATTGTGGGTGGTGCTACCCCTGGGCTGGTGATCCTGACTGCTATAACCAAGTGGTGGGAGAGCAAGCCAGTAAACAATGTTTCTCCATGGCCTCTGCTAGTGTTCTTGTTTCCAGGTTCCTACCCGATTTCTTACCCTGGCATCCCTCAGTGCTTGACCTATAAGCTGTAAGGTGACATAAACCCTTTCCTCCCTGTTACTTTTTCTCACAGTAGGAAAGCTAAAACACTGTTGCTCCTTTGTACTAGCTCTGGGGCTGTAGGCTACTTCTTTTTTCTTGAGTTTTGATGATGACAGCGGAGTGCAGGCTTCCACATATGAAAAATGAGCTTTATATCAGAATATTCCTAGAGCATATTTTCAGCTGCCCTGAAAAAATAGTAGAATAGCCTCTTTCTTTTGAAGAGAAAGAGGAGTTTGAAACAGGATTTCACATAGCCACCCAAACTGGGCTCAAACTTGTTCTAGATACAGAGATAGCCAAGGATGACCTTGAACTCCTGATCCTCTTGCCTCTATCCCCGGAGTTCTGGGGCTACAGGACCACACCTAGCAAGGTAGACTAGCCACTTCTTGATCTGTTTCTCCATTCTTTGACCTAGCAGAGAACTTTCTCACCATTGGAAGCCATACCTCTAGTCAAAGTTGAAGGATAGTAAAGGACGAGGAGTCTCTTGGATGTGAAAACGAGACATGTTCACTCTTTCCACAAACCATACGGACTTCCTGTTGAGCTGCTGTCTGTGTTTCAAATCCCTGCTCAGAGCACACTTACCTCCTTCCCTGGGATTTGCTGGCAGAACAGTGATGTTATAATCAGTAGAGGCCAAAGAGGATGGCCAGAGATAATATACCATGCACTATTCTTCACAATGTACTTGCCCCACACAAGGCAGGAACTTAAGCATGAAGGGGGCCAAATGTCCTCCAGGTCCTCCCCCATCCCCATTCCATCTCATTTGATCTCCCCTTCCCCAGTGAATTTAACACTTCTGACTGCTGGAGTTTTGCCCATTCCAGAGGCCATGCTCCAGCAGGCTTGGAAGACAGGGTGCAGGTTTTTGGTTTTTTGTTTGTTTTGTTTTTGTTTGTTTGGGGTTTTTTTGTTCTTTTTTGCCTAACCAATCAGTTTTTGATCATACATACATTGGCACAAACTCAGCTTGTGGCAGATACATCATCACCCCTCACCTATATATAACCTATAAAGTCTACCTGCTTTAGTTTGGGGGTATGATTTGTCTTCCCTCGATCTCTGGGACCAGAGAAACCATTGAGAAGTTGCTCTGCTCAAATATACCTCTTGTTATACTTTTTCAATTCAGATTGATCTGGCTTACTGTGTTGACAGAAAAACTTATTATTGACTGGGGGGGCAGAAAAACCTATTAGTTTATAGCTATAAGATTTCTACAGAATGCAGAGACTCTCTGGTCTGACTTGACTCATTGGGAAATGCTCTAGGGAGTGATTGGGCAGAGCCTATGGAAAATTCACACCATCAGTTCTTTCATTTCAAAAGAACAGCTATGTCTAATGAGAAGAGCCTGGTCTGACCTGATCTTCCCCTTCCTCCCCTGCCTGATTCAGACTATCTCTCCACAAGTCTGGATGATGAACCTGGGCCTAAGATATTGCCAAATACAGCCTGAAGTACCCACTTGGGCCTGGAAGCCAAAGCCATCAAGGAGAGACATTGCTAGGTGCAGAGGTTATCCTGGGCTCTTACCGAAGGGACAGCTCTTCTTCATTCCCTAATAGGTGGGGGTGTAGCTCTGTGAAAAGTCACATGATGTTCCTGAAGGGAGCCCCTTCTGCCCAACTCCTGATCACTGGGTTCAGACTTGTCACAAGAGATTTTTGTGAAGTCACAAAGCTGACTCCCTCTACACAGGGCTAAGGACCAGGACAACCAGGGACTAATTGGATATGACTTAATGAAAGGGAGGAGTTCAGAAAACAGCCTTTGGACCAAAGAGAGGAATGTGGAGCCTGAAAGAACTCACTGGACCAGCCTCAGTTTGAAGTGGGTGAAGGGATCTGTCAGAGACCTGGGGTTGAAGACAGTTTCTCAGGTTTCATCACTACCTGATGGGAGCTTGGGATTTTGGTCCTTAGCTGTGTGCCTGACTCTTGAGACTCCTTTGGGGGACCTTCCCTAAACTGAATACATATAAGAATCCTGATTGCTAGCATTTATTCCATGGGAAAGGGAAGTTTAAACCTTTGACCCAGAACCACTTTATCGCTTTAATCTAGGATCATCAATTTGTTTTGTCTGCTTCCTGGGCAAGAATGGGCAACCATATTTTGCTACATTGAAAAGCAGCCCTGCTGGAGGTGATAGCATATGCCTATAATCCCAGCACTTGGAAGATGGAGACAGGAGGATTAGGAGTTCAAGGTCAACCTAGAGTGGAAAAAAAAATAAAAATAAAAGGGAGGACATGACTACTCCTAAAGCCTCAGGCTAGTCTGAACTAAAGGAGACCCTGTCAAAGAAGACGGGGTGGGGATGAAAGAGGGAAAAATAAAGAAATCAGACTACTCAAGCCAGGCGGTGGTGGTGCACGCCTTTAATCCCAGCTCGGGAAGCAGAAGCAGGTGGATTTCTGTGATTTCCAGGCTAGCCTGGTCTACAAAGCGAGTTCCAGTCCAGGAAAGGCACAAAGCTACACAGAGAAACCCTGTCTCGAAAAACCAAAAAAGAAAGAAAAAAAAAAGAAATTAGACTACTCAAAGAAAAAACAATGGCAGCAAAGAAATGAGTGCTCAGTGCCCATGGTCTCCTAAATGTAGAGACTCACCTCCTGAAGAGCCAACCAGAGGAGAACACAGGATGAAAGAGAACACTCAATTTATAAGGGGTGAAAAGGCCGTCACTGCTGTGGAGGCCAGTTTTTGCGATGAGAGCCACTGATAGAAACCTTGTTTTAAAAAGCAACTAACAAGCCTAGCGGTAATGGCACACACCTTTAATCCCAGCACTCGGGAGGCAGAGGCAGGCAGATCTCTGAGTTGAAGGCCAGCCTGATCTACAGAGTGAGTTCCAGGACAGCCAGGGCTACACAGAAACCATGTCTTGAAAAAAAATATTTTTTGATAAAGGCTGCAGAGATAGCTCAAGTAGTGGAGCGCTTGCTGCTCTTCCAGAGGACCTGAGTTCAGTTTCTAGTACCCACACAAGGCAGTTCACAACCACCTGTAACAAAAACTCCAGGGGATCCAGTGTCTTCTTCTGACCTCCATCAGTACTGATAGACATGTGAGTGATGCATATACATAAAATAAATTTTTAAATGAATAAAATCATGTTTCAATGTAGGATTCATGCTCTGTACCTAGCTCTATATGTGAGACCAAAACAGAAACAAGAACAATACACCTTGCAAGTTAACGGGAGATCAAAATAGGAAAAATTTACCTTGCAGGTTAAGGGATCTGTTTGCAATTAAGACAGTTAATGAGTTCCTGCCGGGCTGTGGTGTCGCACGCCTTTAATCCCAGCACCTGGGAAGCAGAGCCAGGCAGATCTCTGTGAGTTCCAGGCCAGCCTGGTCTACAGAGCAAGATCCAGAACAGGCACCAAAACTTTTGAAACCCTGTCTCAAAAAACCAAAAAAAGAACAAGTTTCTATTTACCCTATATTTGACCCATCTGCACTGGGACCATCTTTCCTGGGTGTGCTTAATGACATGTGGGTAGGAGGTACATGGTAGGAAATATGTCAGGATGTAAGCTTGCCCCTGATTGGACCAGATGGGAAATATATATTATACTATGCCTTCATACGCCTCAACAAAATGTAACTAGTCACCATTTCCTGGGAACCCTGGAATGGTCCTGGCCAGAGCCCATCATCCTGGCCAGTATTTAATTAAAGCGTGTTTCAAATTTGGCTCAAAAATTGTGAAACTAGTCTTTCTCTCAGATTCTCAGGCTCAACACATACCCTTTGTACCTTGAGGTAGGAAGGATGTAGCACATTGTATACTCTACTGGCCTTGTTTCAAGGGCCGACAATCCAGGAACTGAGAAGTCATACCATCCTTTAAAAAGAGGGCTAGCCAGGTGTAGTGCTGCATGTCTTTAATCCCAGTACTTGTGAGGCAGAGGCAGAGGCAGGTGGATCTCTTGTGAGTTCAAGGCCAGTCAGGTCTACGTAGTGAGTTCCAGGTCAGCCAGAGCTACATGGTGAGACCCTCTCTCAAAATAAAGGGAGGAAAAAAGAAGGAAGAAAAAAGAGGGCTATTGGTGTTTACTTTGGCAGCTCATATACTAGAATTGGAATGGTACAGAGATTAGCATAGTGCCTGCCCAAGGATGACACACAAATTTGTAAAGCATTCAATATAGTTTAAAAAAAAAAGATGACTACTAGGGCTGGAGTGTTGTGAGAGAATTGTTTGCACTGCAACCCCACTGTGCCAATAAAGCCACCTTGACTCAAGGACTTAGTCAGCAATTGGCTGGCTGGGATTAGCCATAGAGTTGTTGGAAGACTGGGGAAATTGGAGAGAGGAACAGAAAAAGAGAAGGGACTGGGAGGAGATTTTCTGGGACTTTTGGATGGGAAAACATGGAGAATAGGGTCAGCCGATCACTCCAGCACTGTTCCTTGGATTTATCAAGTTTTTATCTCAATTTCTGACTCCTGAGATTTAATACTAGAACAATTTAGGTAAACGGTATACTGGAGTGTATAGATCATTGGACCAGGATGTCAATGTGTTCCATCCCCAGCATCAATGAAGGAAAAAAATAAGAGGAGACTGGGATGGTGGTGGCATACACCTTTAATCCCAGCACTCGGGAGGCAGAGGCAGGCGGATCTCCGTAAGTTTGAGACCAGCTTGGGCTACAAAGGGAGTTCCAGGAGAGGCTCCAAAGCTACACAGAGAAACCCTGTCTTGAAAAACCAAAAAAACAAAAACAGAAACAAAAAAACAAAGAAGAGGAGACTGTATCCTGACCCCTTCCCAAATGAGAGGGGAACACAGAAGACTGAGGACTGCAGCAGAGGAGCTAGGGCTCCTCTTCCTCTCTGGGTCTGTAGGCGTGGACTAGGAGTCATTCATTTTTCTAAGAGTAGGTTCACATTGTGTGCCTCTGGTTGGTTGGATCCTCCAGCTTGCCCCTGTAAATTCCGGGAAACCCCTTCTCTCTCTCTCTCTCTCTCTCTCTCTCTCTCTCTCTCTCTCTCTCTGTCTCTCCAAA
>CABHPQ010145671.1:10227-30873 GCA_902168405.1 Peromyscus aztecus
TCTGTCTCTCCAAACCCTGCCCACTCAGAGAGTCTCTGAACAAAGGAAGGCACCAAAAAGCCCAGTTCCACATTCTTGGCAACTATAGAAATGCCCCCCACACCACCAGCCACCCAAGTTCCTGCCTAACAAATCAACTTTTGACCATACTTGGACACAAACCCAACTTGTGGTGGACACGTCATTACCCCTCATCTACAATCTATTAAATCTCCCTGCCTTAGCTCAGGTGCATGACTTCTTTGGCTTCATTCTCTGAGACCAGTGATCCTGCCCAGGAGTTGCTTTGCTCCATATACCTGCTGTTATACTTTTTCAACTCAGTTTGATCTGGCTCACTGTGTAGGCAGAGAAAATTATCAGAGGCAGAAAACCTATTAGTCTCCTATATGACCAAGGAGTCCTCTTGGCCATTTTATCACTGCCTTTAGGCCATGCCTTCATGGAGGGCTTCTGGATCTGGCCTCAAGGAATAGAATACTATGACCCTGGGAAGTTCCCTCATCTATTTTCATAATTATCTTTTTGCTTCGCCTATGACCTTTAAATTGTATTGATACTACTTTTGCACAGAATTTTTTTCCAGTAAAATTTTGTGCATAAGTAGATAAAAAGAGATATGTTGTGATTTGAGAGACATGACAGGGCAGAGTCCTTCCAATTCTGAGAAATCCCTGGGGTTCCTAGGAACTCAGTCTGAAAAATATGTACCATGTACCTTCCAGGACCTTCCAGGCTTGTCCTCTTGCATCTGTGACAACAAAGTATGTCTTTTATGAAGGATCGGAACAAGACAAAAAAGTGCCACCACATTCAAAGGCCACCTCTGTCCTGCTCAGAATATCTCCTTCACCACTACTATTAGTATCTGGTTTCAGATCAGTTAATTTCCAACTGGCACATATTGTCAAGCCACCTTCACCTGCCTTTTCACTCCCAGCTTTACCTCTTATGGGTTCTGAAATCAGCATCTGATTTATTGTGGCCCAAAGCTCACAATAGTTAGGATAAAACCCAGGACCCTACATGTGTTAGGCAAACTGGGCTGTATCTGCAGCCTCATATGGTAGGAACAAGACATGAGCATAAGCTACCTCTCTGTCCAGCAGACAAAGGATAGCAGTCAGTCTTTTTCTAGATACCTGACTCTGCACTGTGATCCCTGTAGACACTTGAATTGTCATTGTTGTGCCCCACCACACACACACACACACACACACACACACACACACACACACTACTGGAGATGAACCCAGGGCCTTACATGCCAGGCAGATGCTTAACCAACTGAGCTATACCCTCAGCAGTCCTTGTCCTTATTTAGATGTAGGGAACATACTTGATTTCAAAGGGTGTCTTAAGAGGCCTGCATTAAGAACAAACCCTATTCGTTTTCATTACCCCTAGTTGCAAATCAGAAGGGAAGCATCAAGGTGGGCTGCCTACTCCACAAGTTAGGCAGGTCTAGACTCCAGAAGCTTTTGTTCCAAAGAATAAATGAGAAGCCAATAGCCTTAGTTCATTCTAAGGAGAGCAACCAATCAGGAGAACAGAGTCATAGTGGAATGGACCTTATTACAAAATAGAGAGCTTCATGGTAGCTGAGGACAAATACTAGTTTGCCCTTTTGGCTGCAAAGGTAGGAGAAAGAAGTACAGAAATTTCCTGAGGACCAGACAAGGACCAGAATAGGACTGTGTGGCTGTTTGAATGAGAATGGCCCCATAGGCTCATATATTTGAAAATTGGGTCCCCAGTTGGTGGAACTGTTTGGGAAGGATTAGGAGGTGTGGTCTTACTGGAGGAGGTGAGTCACTGCAGGTGGGAAGTTTCAAATTCCCACACTATATTCAGTCAGTCTCTCTCTGCCCATGCTTGTGGAAGATTGTTGCTTACTGGTTGCTATCAATGGCTTGTACAACTTGCTTTATTATATAACCCAAGGCCTCCTGCCCGGGGGTGGTACTTCCCAAAGCTCCTCCCTTGAATCAATTATTAATCAAGAAAATAACCCACAGATATGCCCACAGGCCAATCAAATAGATGCATGCCTATAATCCAGACACTTAGAAGGTGGAGCCAAGAAGATCAGGAGTTCAAGACTAGCCTAGGCTACATACAGTCTGAGGGTAGCTTGGACTACATAATATACTGCTTCACAAAACAACAAAATAAAATGTTCATAACATGGTCAAAACTCATACTGAGTATAATAGGAAGAGTGAACTCCAATTTTAGATAATAGTACTGCTTTATGTAACTTCATCAATTTTTAAAGAAAAAAATTGAGATAAGGTCTCATGTATCCAAGCTGACTTCAAACATATTATTCGACCTGAATGAGAAAAGGAAATCAAAGGGGAAAGGCCATGACTGATCCTGGGTATGGTGGAGCAGAATGCTTATTGTAGATAAAAAGGACAGCATATCAGAGGCAGAGATATCTGGGAGAGTCCAGAGTGGACATGACGCTGGACCATGTGAAGAGACGGGGAGGGGAAGGAAGATGTAAGAGAGGGAACCAGGTGCAGCAGCCAAGGGGGCAAAAGGTCAAAAAGGACGGGTAACAAAAATGAATGGATTGTAGGGAAGAGCCTCTGGCCGCAGAGTATGCTACCCATATCCTGTAACAGGTAGGGGCTAAGGGATGCTGCCCTTTGTCCCAGGGTTTGAGACTTAGCATAACCAGGGAAGACCTTGAACTTGATCCTCCTACTTCGGCCTCCCTAGTGCTGGGATTATAGGAGACACCACCATGTCTGGTTGTGCGATCCAGGGGTTCAATCCCAGGATTTGGTACAGTTTAGCAAGCACTTCACCAACTGAGCTACATTCCTGTTTCATCAATTTCAATAATTATATCATGATGGAGTACTTAGTCGTATTTTTCTAGAATTGAGAATTTGATCCACAGCATGGTTCAAAAAATTCATTGAAGGCAAGTAAAATAGCTCAGCAGGTCAAGGTACCTAATAGGTTTTCTGCCCCTCTCCCATAATAAGTTTTCCCATTGGCTCAGTAAGCCACATCAAGCAGAACTGAAAAAGTGTAACAGATATATTGAGCAAAGCAACTCCCGAAAGTTCTCTGTTCCCAGAGATCAGGGCTGGAGAAGCTGCACACCCAAGCCAGGGAAGGAAAGTTTTAAAGACTGCATATGAGGGGTGATGATGTGTCTGCCACAAGCTGAGTTTGTGCCCAAGTATAGTCAAAAGCTGAGCAGTTGGGTGGGGACTTGGGCGGCTGACAACTTCAGGGGAGGAAGTTGCAGTAGCCGTCAAGAGTGTAGAAGGGGGCTTTCTGGCACCTTCCCTTTGTTTAGAGACTCTCTGGGTAGGTGGGGTTTGGGGAGAGAGAGAGAGAAAAGAAAGAGGAGGAGGAGGAGGAGGAGGAGGAGGAGGAGGAGGAGGAGGAGGAACAGGACATCCTGGATCATACAGGGGCAAGCCAGAGGATCCGCCCAAACAGTACCTTTGGCTAAGCCCAGTTACCTGAATTTGATCCCTGGCACCCAAATGTTTGAAGGACAGAAGCAATTCCCACAATTGGTACTCTTTTTTTCTTTCTTTGTTTGTTTGGGATGGGGGGGGGTTAGATAGGTTTTCTCTGAGTAACAGCTCTCTCACTTTGTAGACCGTGCTGGTCTCAAACTCAGAGAACTGCCTGCCTCTGCCTCCAGAGGATTGGGATCAAAGACGTGCACCATCACCACTGCCCAACCTATCATCTGTCCTCTTATCTTCACAAGTTTGCTGTGGCACATGTTAATCCCATCTATTGAGAATTAGGACCACTACCAAGGTTTAAGGCCAAATTTGAAGCAAGCTTTAATTAAATACTGACTAGGTGGATGGGCTCTGGTCAGGTCTATACCCAGGTTCCCAGGAAATGGCCCCTAGTCACAGTTTGCAGCAGCTTAAGAAAGAAAACCCTTGGGGGCTGGAGATATGGCTCAGTGGTTAAGAGCACTGGCTGCTCTTCCAGAGAACCTGGGTTCAATTCCCAGCACCCACATGGCAGCTCACAACTGCCTGTAACTCCAAGATCTGACAGCTCACACAAACATACATGCAGGCAAAATACCAATGCACATAAAATGTTTTAAAAAGGAAAACCCATAATTCATTGCATTTCCCATCATGTCCAATCAGGGGTAAGCATACATCCTGATGTACCTCCAGCCTATATCCAGTCAGGGGCAACCCTATATCCTAACATATTTTCTGCATGTGAAAATATGCAGATGAGTCAAACAAACTTATTTAGGGGAGTGAAAAACATGTGGCTTGTTATCTCCCATAAACAACAGCCTCCAGCATTTCAGGAACTATCTGTCCTTAGACAAGGGGCTTGCAGATCAGAGGCATTTTTGTTTCATGGGTCTCTGTGGCATAGTAATTAAAACTTAAAATGTATCTTTGGTCTCATATTTCCCCTTTGAGTTGTATCCTGAGTCAAATCCGTGACTCTATAATGGGTTCTTATTTATATTGGGATCTAATAAACATTAGCTTAATGGTACCAAGACAGGAATTATCATTTAGTTAAGGTATCAGTGATGCAAGAGCCAACAGCAATTAGCAGAACCAGATGTGCCAAAGACCCTGTGATGGCTAACATCAGAGTTACTATCTAGAAGGGACCTGGAAATGAGAATGGGGACCAGTTACTTCATCTCAGGTCCCCTTTTTTGCTATGAGTTTTTTTTAATATAGCCAGGTTATTTATAATGATTCCTGAGTAGTTTGTATAGAAACAACAATTTTCTCTCAAAGCTAAACAATAACATCTCTATTTTAATCGAGCAGGTTGTGTGCCCTATTATACTATAGAACTATTTCAGTTAATGATACCTGTTGATAGTTATAAATCTATTTGGTTTTAACAGGTAAATTCCTGGTATGCCAATAGGCACTATAAGTAGCTATTTTGTCCCCTATGCCAGAGAGTTTCCTTTTGTTCTAACATTTCAGCCTGTTGGGGGACAGGGGGGCAACTTACTCTCTTCTGTAACTACTTCCTGCTAAAACTAAGACATTGTTGTCAGGGTCCAGGAAGGCTGGAACGGTAGTCAAAGGCACGGAGGGAGTTCAGGCAATGGGAAATTCATCAGAAGCATCTGGTTCACTGACCCAGCTGAAGAGCCAAGAAGCATTCACAATGGCTGGACTGGTCCACATCTGCTTTCAGCAAGTCCAGGGCTTGTACTTGTTTGCAGTAGGTTGTAGTCACAAGCTGATGCCTAGTTGTGTCTGTCAGTCAACTGGAAATCTGCTGAGACAGATATAGACTAGGGAGGGACAGAAGTTAACACTTAGGAAATTAAAGAAAAATCTTACATTTGGAACTTTCAGGCCCATTAATCCTAGTAGTTGGGGAAGAGAAGGAGCTCCAATACCATCTTCAGGAATAGACAAGTGGGGAAGGAATCTTAGGCTGTACTTATCTGGAGTCCTTTTGATCTATGAGAAGTGGATCCAAGTCTTATGACTCCTTTGATTCTCTGAAGCTTACATAATTTTTACAAAAAGACATAAAAATTTTAGATATATTAGCATTACCAGTCTATACTGAAATCCACATTGTAGAAAAAGCAGGTAACAAGTGTCTGTAAAACAGCTGGAGTAGACTCATACCTTTGAGTTCTAGCAAAAGCTATAGATTTGGTTTAAAAAGCATGAACATTATTTCTCTGTCCAGAGAGCCAGATATGAACTAGACTGAAATGTCTTTAGCCCAATGAGAAACATCTTTAAGTCTATATTTAGAAGACAACCAAAAGAAATCTAAAATATTGAGCTTGTGACTGAACAGTAAGTAGTCAGTGGTCTACCAGCTTATCAGAACTCTATTGATCAATGTTAAAAGTCTGAACTTTTGAAATCTTAGTGTAACAATAGCATAGAAGGGGAAAGAAATTAGAAACAGTTTTCATTTTTGCATGTCTTAAATCACTTATTTAGACATTTACAACTTGCATTTACATCTTGAATCATTTTCTGAGACCCTCAAAACTTACTTAAGCTTTCACATCCACAAAACTTCATATAACTTAGACCCTCAGAACTTACATAGACACTAACATGTTTTATTTCCATTTAATCATTTAACAGAAACATAACCAGTTATTACTGAGAACAGCTGCAGCCAGCTTGCTAGCTCATTTCACACGTAAAAAATTAGGCTTTGCCTTTTCTAGAGCAAGGCAAATCTGTCTACCTTCTCAACAGGATGCCTAGTAGCTCTAGAAAAAGCAAGGCCTAATTTTTACATATGAAATGAGCTAACAAGCGGGCTGCAGCCTTGGGGGAGAATTTGGTTTCTGGCTGCTGCTAAGCTGACAAAGCTACAGTTAGCCTAGCTGTCAACACCATCAGAGATCTGAGAAGGATAAATTATAGCATGAAGTATAACCAAATGGCCAATGTACCAACTAAAATGACAGAGACCAGTCCATTACCCAGGCAGTCATCCCAGGCTCCTGTGCTCTCCTTGGCATTGGGGGCAGAGTTACCAGGACAGCATCAGTCTTTGGCTGACAGGTCCAGAAGGTGAGAGGCTTTCCTGTGGAGGAGGAACATGGGAGAGACTGACCTTACTTTGTCTAGGCAAAGTGGGGCAATCAAATCTTCAGTGTCCTGCTTGTACAGTTTGGGCCAGGTCCTGCAGGCAGGTGTTGCATCGGGGCCATCTTACCCAGTAGTTAGCATTACCACAATCCAGGTACAGACATTGGGATGCCCTTTGATCTTCTTTGAAGAACTTAGGGTAACTGCTAGGAGCTGGGAGTCTCTGTCTATCATAGTCAGCTTTTCCCATTAAACATTTTAAATTCCATATTCATCACTATTATCTACTAAGTATATCTGAGCTAAACCTAGGCTTAGCCTTGAAAACATACCTAACATGACTACAAGCTTGATTATTATAGATGACTAATTACTGATCTGTTATTTTATTTATTTATTTATTTATTTATTTATTTATTTATTTATTTATTTATTTATTTATTATGTATACAGTATTCTGCCTGCATGTGTCCCTGCAGGCCAGAAGAGGGCACCAGATCTCATTACAAGTGGTTGTGAGCTACCATGTGGTTGCTGGGAATTGAACTCAGGACCTCTGGAAGAGCAGTCTGCTGTGAGATGGTCTGTACGTCAAATTGCTCTGATTGGTCAATAAATAAAACACTGTTTGGCCAGTGGCCAGGCAGGAAGTATAGGCAGGACAAGGAGAGAGGAGAATTCTGGGAAGTGGAAGGCTGAGTGGGAGACACTGCCAGCCGCTGCCATGACAAGCAGCATGTGAAGATACCTGTAAGCCATGTGGCAAGGTATAGATTTATGGAAATGGACTAATTTAAGATATAAGAACAGTTAGCAAGAAGCCTGCCACGGCCATACAGTTTGTAAGCAATATAAGTCTTTGTGTTTACTTGGTTGGGTCTGAGCGGCTGTGGGACTGGCGGGTGACCGAAATTTGTCCTGACTGTGGGCCAGGCAGGAAAACTCTAGCTACAGCAGGCGGTGCTCTTAACCACTGAGCCATCTCTCCAGCCCCTGATCTGTTATTTCTTAATTATACATTATATTTTTAAATGAGCTGAATAGGTATAATACCTTAAACAAGAGTAGAAACATATATACAGTATAACAAAAATAACCTTAAATTTGCATCAATATACAAAAATCCATACCAATGTGAAATATTTGAGACTAGTAGTTTTTTTGTTTCAAAGTAAATTCAATAATCTACCCTTTTATCATAACATTTCTATTTTAAAAGTAGATTCAATAATCTACCCTTTTCTATATCCCATCCCCCCTTTTAAAAAAAAATCACTGAATCAGACCCTCTTTGCTTATTTTCCTCTCTGACCATGACCAATAACAACTTACAACCAGTCCCCCTCAACAACAACAAACATCCACTGAATGACCAGAAACCAACCACCTCATCTCTTAGAAATGTGGGCATCAGGTTCTCTAGACTGCTTCCTATTGTTGGGGGGGTGATGGGGGGACGGGTGGCATCTATGGGGGATCCTTAGGAAATTGAGAAAATGCTCAAGCCCTGGAGAACTAGCTGCATTATTTTTTTGTTTAGTCTCTGTGTGATGGATGGGAAAGTATAGAGCTTATCTGAAGTCTTGGCTGGAGTAGTCTGTGAAGCAGAGCCATCTCAGATAGCAGCTTTGAAGTTGTTCTGGATGTAGATTTTTGAGGAAACTGTCACTGAGGCATTCTGAGAGGATGGATTATTTAGGCTATTTGTCTTGTCTTTATTCATGTCTGGCCCTTTTGTTGTGAAAACATACAAACTTTTAAATGTAATATACGATGTGCACAAATCCAGCCAAAGATGATTTGTTTTATGTTTGAGCAGGTAAAAGGCATCTGTCAACTTTGTAAGTCTGTTTGGACTACATAACCAAACTGTTAGGAGGACTCTGTAGCCAACAATATTTATCATGTCTCATCCAGTCTCTGAGCTCTTCCCATGTAAAGGGATCAGCATACATGTTACATGGCTTTCTCCCTCACATCTGCAGCCAAGATTCTCAAGAGGTCTCCCCCCTTCAAATCTGATCTTTATTAATTTAAGAAATCCATAGTATTTCATTTTGTGGAAACAAAAGCACAACCTCTCTCCAAAGGCAACACATTTCTTAACTTCCATTCTGAAGCCAAGACATCCCTAAAAGCATTTAGGCTGGTTTAATTCAGCAGTTTCTTCCACAATCCAATGTCTCTCGGCAGTTGCCATTCACTCATAAGCACTTCAAAAATTCAAAGTCAACAAAGCAACATACAGAATTCAGATGCCCGGTGTATTTCACATCCTTACATGGCTTTTTTTTTATATTAGTTTACTCTTTCTTTAAAGACTTTATTATTTTTAAACTATTTATTTTTATGACTATTTATATTGATTTTTTTCTTTCTTTAGCAACTAAGCACATTTTCAAGCACATTATAACCTGTTCAGAGGTTTTCTCGGCCTGCACCTGGCTTTTTTCCCCCAAGTCTGTAGCATTCTCTGGCTGTGTGAGCCAAAACCTAAACTGTTAGGAAGCAGCTGGGCCCTCGGCCATGCAGCTATGGTGGCTGGCTCTGCCCGACTAGGTTCCCTGAGAGTCTAGCCTCATGCTGGTGGGTATAGGCAGGAGTCACATTTACTGCCCCAGCTCTGGGAAATTGTTGAGTCCACTTTATGGAGTCCCAAGGAGCAGCAGCGGACTGTTGTGAGTGCTTTTGGAGAGGCCCAGGTGGCGACTGTGGTGGTGCTGACTGGTGTGACTTTTCTGTCTATGTAGTCATGCCATGCATAGGATGCCAAATACAGTTCGATTTGTCTTAATTATCCTTAACAGTTTACAATAACTTATTAGCTTTCGTAAGACTAGGACTTGCTGGGGTAAGGCTTATGAGCAGGGACTGGGGGAGCCTAGAAACTAGCATTGCCCTACACAAGTTAATAGGCACCACAGCCATATGTTAATGGAAGGGCCACAAGTTCCTTCAGCCAGACATAAGAATAACTTCATTTTTATCAAGCAGGAAGTTTCTTCAAGCTCCTGAAGGAATGGGGGCTTTTGTCTAATACCTGACCTTGGGAAAAGGACTTTATAGCTTTATCTATTAAGTTTCAGCCTTAAAAAAAATAACACTTTCTTTTTTTGGTTTTTCAAGACAGGATTTCTCTGTGTAGCTTTGGAGCCTGTCCTGGAACTCACTCTGTAGACCAGGCTGGCGTCGAACTCACAGAGATCCGCCTGGCTCTGCCTCCCGAGTGCTGGGATTAAAAGGCGTGCGCCACCACCGCCCAGAAAAAAAAAACCCCAACACTTTCTGAATTGAAGCTTCTTTAGTATCAAAATAAAACTTTCAAGTAATAAACACAGCCCACAGAGACTGGGAAGTTTCCTGATCCTTTTACAGAATATAACAGTTTCTTAAAAGACTCAGTTTATCAATATAGCTCAGGCTTAACAAAGTTAGCAAAGACCAGCAGGCTAGACATACATTCTCAAGCACGAATATGTCTTAGGTAAGGAGAGACACTCTCTAAGTCAGCGGCTCTCTTCAATACAGCTCCCATGTCGTGCTGACCCCACTAAACCATTCTCACTGCTGTTTCACAACTGAGTTTTGCCACTGTTAGGAATCTCAGTGCAAACATCCAACAGGCAAGTGTCCTAGGCTACCCCTGCCAAAAGGTCTTTCAACTCCCAAAGATTCATGACCAGCAAGTTGAGAAGCTGCTCCAAGCCTTTGCCAGACTGCTTAGGTCATTGTCTTGCTGTATCATAAGATAGGAACATCCCAATTTCTGGTGTTTAGTGTTTGGTGCTCATAGCTGTGGCCTTAACTTTTAGCTTTTTTTTTTATCTTTAAGTTCAAATGTTAATATAAAACATTTTATAAACTTAAAATGTCCCATAGCCGTATAAATTTAAATATTTTAAAAGCTGTTCCTTAAAAATGTTGAGTTTTTTAAAATTTTTCTGTAAAGCTCTAAAATTTCCACTTAAAAAAGTTTAAAATCTCTCAACTGTGTGTTCCTGCCCTATCAAAAATAAAGTATCCTTTTTTTACTTCAAGAGGGAGAAAACAGGGCATAACTGCAATCTGCCTAAGGTCAAGCCAAACTCCAACAGTGCAAAGAATTCAGAGCTCAGTATCTGGGATTCATTCGCAATCCTTTGGGTTTTCTCAAGAGGCCTGGATCACCTCTTTGGCCCCACCCTCGGCAGCATTACACATAGCCTGCCTTCTGGATCTCAGCCAGCTCCGTTTCATTGTGGCTGGTGCTTCTGATGACTATCACATGGCACTGGCATTTCCAAAACTGCTAAGGTCCACCATTGCAACTGGACTTTCTTTAGAAACTCAAGCCCTGTGACACATTGGCAAGCCTCAGCTGTTCCCCACTACCCCTTAAAACCAATTCCACCTGGGGGACTCTTAAATTACAAGGTTTAGCTGCCAGAGCAAGGTATACATTCTTGCATATAAATGCATGGAGGTGCACCTTAAATACCTTATTAAACAAACATTTTTTTGAATCCTATCTTTCATAAATCTTGTTTTCAAGACAGGACAGGAATTATCATACAAAAATCTATCCTAATTCAAAATATCTTGGAGCTCTTTTGTTGCGTCCTTGGTAGACCCACTCCACGTGGTCACCTTTAATCAAGACAGTGGTGAAATTACATGACATTTGTCTTCTCTAACCCTAGCAAAGATGGCTGCCAGACACATGGCTGAGCAAAAATGGCGAAGCCACATGACATCCACCTTCTCCAACTCTAGCAAAGATGGCAACCAGCCCTGTGGCTGCCTAGAGATTGTGGCAATCCAAAATGGAGTCATGCCTGTGTTTCCTTTCAAATTACTTATGCATAGATTTTTAATTATCAACTCCTACTGTTACTAGTTTTAACTTTTTTCATATTTTACAGATTTTATCCATATCCAACAAAATAAACTAATAAATCTCAAGGTGCAGAATGTTCACATAAAGGGAGCCTCTATTTTTTGGCTGTTCTGCTCTGCTTTCTTTGCCTGTCACTGTGCCAAGCAGTTCAGCTGACACCGTGACAGAAGAAACATTTAAACATGCCTGGGTCTATTGGAGGAAGAGCCATAATCCACCTCTAGAGCCAGCTTTCCAATAAAGAACAGCATAAAACAACTTTAATGTTATCCACACCCAAAAGACATCTGAAAGCCTACTAACCCAAATCCAGTGACCAAATTGCTCAGAGAAAAATTCTGAGCCCTGGCCATAAATGCAGCCATGGCAACGGTGGTGATTGGCTGCTGTCGGCAGCAGAGACAGCAAAAATATCCGACCCATTTTTGTCTCAGCTCCATGCTTGCAATAAAATTTATGGACACAACAGTAAACACAGACAAAATTTTCCAACTAAACCAGGAGACACGGGCCAGGCAGTGGTGGCGTATACCTTTAATCCCGGCACTAGGGAGGCAGAGTCAGGCTGATCTCTGTGAGTTCAAGACCAGCGTGGTCTACAGAGTGAGTTCCAGGACAGGATCCAAAGCTACACAGAGAAACCCTGTCTCAAAAAAACCAAAACCAAAACCAAAACTAAACCAAACCAAAGCAAAACAAAAAACAAGGAGACACAACCCTACAACCCTCTTGAGAAACAGACAGACAAAACATTCCAACAAGACAAACTTACAAACACACCAGAAAACAAAGACAGACAAAACTTTTCAACAAAACAAGCATACACAACTTTCTTGAGAAATAGATGAAACTTTCCAACAAGACAGACAAAACATTCCCTGGGAAACAAAACTTTCTAACAAGAACCAGTACCAGAATCAGATGGGTGGGGGATGCCTCGCTATATGCCCTAGACAGAAGAATATTGGGGTCCTGTCCAACCCCCTCCATATCCCAGATAGGGAACCCCAAAACAGAACCAGACTATGACTCACCAGGAAGCCTCTGTAGAGTCTTGCTACATTTCTCAATTTGGAAGTTCACTCCCGTAAGTCTGAGAACTGAAGACAGCCTCAGAGCCATGGAATGTCTCAAGGTACGCGCCTCCTGAAGTGGCCCCTCAGGCCAGGAGTTCCTGAGTGAAGGTCCAGCTTTAGAATTTGGGTGGGTGGTCTGAATCTTGCTAGGGCATCCAGAAAATGTTAGTCCCACCAATTGAGAATAAGATCACTACCACAGTTTAAAGCTAAATTTGAAGTAAGCTTTACTTAAAGACTGGACAAGTGGATGGCCTCTGGCCAGGTCCATACACAGGTTCCCAGGAAATGGCCCCAAGTCACAGTTTGCAGCAGCTTAAGGAGGAAAACCCAGCCAGGCATGGTGGCACACACCTTTAATCCTAGCATTCGGGAGGCAGAGGCAGGCGGATCTCTGTGAGTTCGAGGCCAGCCTAGTCTACAGAGTGAGTCCCAGGACAGGCTCCAAAGCTACACAGAGAAACCCTGTCTTGACAAAAAAAGAAAATCCATAATTTATTGCATTTCCCATCAGGTCCAATCAGGGACAAGCATACATCCTGACATATTTCTTGCCTGTGAACCTCCCACCCACATGTGATCAAGCACATCCGGTGCAGATGGGTCAAACAAACTTGTTTAGGGGAGTGAAAAAATAGGAGGCTTGTCATCTCCCATAAACAACAGCCTCTAGCATTTCAGGAACTATCTGTCCTTGGGCAAAGGGGCTTGCAGATCAGAGGTGGGTTTTTTTGTTTCATGGGTCTCTATGGCATAGTAATTAAAACTTCAGTTTAACTTTGGCTCTCATGCATGTGTGTAGAAGCACACATACAAAATAAAAAAATGAGTAATGTAAATAAAATTTTCCCCAATAATACAAAGGCTAGGAGTTCAGTGGTAGAATGCTTGCTTAGCATGCTTGATTTCCTAGGTTTGATCCTAGCACTTTATAAATCAAAATAAATTGATATAAATGTACTACTGTGATACAGGATGTTTAAAATGGGAGAGGCTGTTATGCCTAGATCACCAGGACTCCCAAAAGACCACCACGAAGACCGAATCCCGCATGTAAAAGCAAAGAGCCTTTATTTCAACCTCCAGAGCTTGGTCCCTCTGTCTGTCCGACACAGCAGTGAGAGCAGAGAGCCCTGAGCTCAGGTGGGGCAGAGGTTTTATCATAGCAGAGGTTGGGGTGAGGGGATTTCCAGGGTCCAGGACCCTGATTGGCTGACAATTGTCTAGGGGGTATCTGTAAAACGAAAATAGGTGTGTGCTAGACTCAAAGACATCTGGCCACCTTATCTAATGGTTGGAATGTTTGGGATGTCAGGTACTTCCTCATCCCTGGGTGGATCCCTGGGTGGTATCAGCTTAAGGCTTTTCCTGGATCTGGGTGTTGCCTGCCAGTAAGCCTGTCACAGAAGCTATGTCTAGGCCCCTAAGCCTGTCATGGTTGCTGTGTGGTCAAGTTGTTTTGGGGCCCTCCACAGAGGCATCACATGTGTGGGAGTAAGGAATTATACACTCTGATAAATTCTGCTGTGAACTTAAAACAGCTATTTATATGAATACAAAGACAAAACCTCAACCCATGGATTTTCATAGGTCATATGAAATAACAGATAAAAGGGCTTAATTTGGCCCAAAGGAGTTTTCTTTTAAGAGGAAGGATATCTGAGCTTGGGATGCAAGTGTTGGTATTATGTACAAGGTCCTGGGTCTGATCCTCAGCACCGCATAAACTGTGTGTAGTAGTATATGTTTGTAGTCCCTGTATCTAGGAGGTGGAAGCCAGGAGGATCAGAAACTCAAGGTCATCCTCAACTGTTTGTCAATTTGATGCCAGGCTGAGATACCTGAGACCTTGTCTCAAAAAATCAAAAACAAGAGAGAGTGGTGGTGAGCGCCTTTAATCTCAGCACTGGAGAGGCAGAGGTGGGTGGGTCTCTGTGAGTCTGAGGTGGGCCTGGTCTACAGAGTGAGTTCCAGGACAACGTAGAGAGACCCTATCTCAAACAAACAAACAAAAAACATGAAATGGGATAGCACCAGACACTGTGGTACTCATCTGTAATTCCAGCCCTCAGGAGGCTAAGATACCTAGGAGGATGGTGAGTTTGATGCCAGCTGGGACTAAATAATAAGGCCCTTTTCAAAGGAGAGAGACAAAAATAGACAGACAGATAGACAGACACGCACTCACACATACAGACTCACAGTCATTTTGCTGCCCAGGCTGGCCTAGAACTCTTAGGCTCAAGCAAACCTATCTCAGCCTGCCAAGTAGCTAGGATTACTGGTATGCACCACTGCACCTAGCTGGCTTTTGTTTTATTGCCCTCTCTGACCCATGTTTCCTCTCAGCTGCTACCCATGGGAGGGAAGTCCAGAGAATCAGGCCTTTATCTCAGTATGCTGAAGCATCAGAGGCTTTGTCACTAGCTCAGCTACAGGGCTTAACTGGTGATAGTGCAAGCCAGGCCTCTGGGAACAACCACTGATCTCTGTCAGGATCAGGGTTCTATACTCAGCTCAGGCATCTGAAAGGCATTGGGTACCTACCCTATTTTTGCCATCCTATAAACAGTGTTATGGCTTGAATATGATGTAACCCCATAGTCTCCTGAACTCATCCTTAGTTAATCAGTGATTGAACTAAAGACACATTGCTCTATCATGCTCTCGCTGCCTTACCCCTGAATGGGTGGGTTGTTTTAAACAGAGGAGGATGGAGCTAGACACAGTGGTCTAAAGCTTCTAAAACTGTAATTTCAGAAGTCTGGAGCCTTAGGCAGGGGTATCATGAGGCATTCTAGGCTAGCCTGGACTATATAGTAAGACCCTGTATCAAACAGACAAAAAAAAAAAAAAAAAAAAGAGAAGAGGAGCAAACCCACCAACACAGGAAGTGCATTAATTTTTTATTCTAACTCAGGTGGTGGCTGTGTCTTTTCCGCATTGGCTAGAACCCAACCTCACAATCCTATATGATTGCCTGAAAAGAGTTGGCCCACTACACCAAATGGAGGATGGGAAGGGGATCACTGCTTCCAGGAGAAAAAGTCACTACTCCAGACCATCAAATATCTGGAATGGAACAGTGGGCCTTTGTATAAATAAAGGTGGAGAAGATTAAAACATTTGCATAAAAGTCTTACAAGGTAGGGGAGATAAAAAGATAAAAAGACCATACTTCCTGGTCCTAAACAGAGTTTTATAGTATTCGATAGAAAAGACATCTGTTTGATATTTCTTACAATATGTAGCTAGGGCCTTCCTTGAAAATTCAATCCTCCTGCCTCAGCATCCTGAGTGCTAGGATTCTAGGTATATGCCACCATACCCAGACTTAATTTGAGTGAAGTATTTCCTCCCTTGAGTTCCTGCTGATAGTTCTGTGCTCACAGTAGTTACGGTTTTGTTATAATTACACTCATGTGCTTGACTCACCCAGGAGTCTCATGGGCTGTGGGGCTTTGTCTTTGTATAACAAATCCCCAGAGTCTGTTGACTGAAATGGAATCCCCTTAGGCATATGGGTAGGTTGGGGAACCTAAAGATTCCCTGCAATACATGCTGACTGGACCCAATATTGTACCAGACTTTCAAGGTATGGAGTCTGACCCAGCTGGGCCCATCTGGAGCAGAGAAAATTCTACTAAGAATGAGATGTTGAAACCAAGATAATTGCAAATGTGCAACTGAGTCTGGGGAGGTCCAGCCAGCCTTACACAGATTGTGCCATTGCCTTAAGAGTGTAGAGGTTGGCTACATTTCATATGAACTAAATAGACCTGTACGTACATTTAGCAACTCAAACTTCACATTTAGTGCTCTTTTAGTTTAATATTAGATTCCATAAACCTACAATTGATAGATTTCATGCCCTTTTAGGTATGGAATGAGATACTTAGAAGTACTAACAAAAAAGTATTCAAAAGGTTAATTTTGCTTATAACAATAAATTAGTTCAAATTCCAGCTTTGAGCTCAAGGAAGGCTTTCTTTTGATTTAATTTGATTTAATTATATATTGTTTTTTTGACAGCAGGTCTCTGTATTCTAGTCTAGTCTAGCTCTTGAACTCATTAATTATGTGGACCAGGCTGGCCTCAAAATCTTAGCATCCTTCTGCCTGAGCCTCATAAATGCTGAGACTACAGGTATCAGGTGTATGCTACCATGCCTCGCTTTGTTGATGTTTTGTTTGTTTGTTTGTTTGTTTGTTTGAAACAGGGTATCATAGTACTCCTGGCTGGCCTCCAACTTTTAAAGTATCTTAAGATGACCTTGAATTTAGGATTCTCCTGCTGTGAGGGCTAAAGTTATCTTTTAAATTTAAATTACTGTTCTTAAGAAAACTGTAAAACAAAAATGCCTCTAATCTATAATCCTCACTTGTCCAAGGACAGATAACTTCCTGGGAATGCTGGGGACTGTTCATGTAAGATAATAAGCATGGCCTTGTGGTGGTGACACACTCCTTTGATCCCAGCACTCTACAGGCAGAGGCAGGCAGATCTCTGTGAGTTTGAGGCCAGCCTGGTCTACAAAGCCAGTTTCAGGACAGCCAGAGCTGTTACAGAGAAACCCTGTCTTGAAAAACAAACAAAACAAAACAGAACAAGATAACAAGCTACATGATTTCACCTCTTTACACAAGGTTGTTTGCCCCAACTGCATAGGATATGTTTGATCACACATAGGTGGGAGCTACATAGGCAGGAACATCAGGATGTATGCTTGCCCCTGATTGGAAATACATAGCCTTGTGGGGGTTGCCTTTATAAGCACCTGACTAACTTGGTTCGTGGCCATTCTCTGAGAATCCCAGGTATGGACCTGGCCAGTGTCCATTGTTCTGGCCAGTGCCCATTGTCCTGGCCAGTATTGAATAAAGCCCACTTCAAATTTGGCTCAAAAACTGTGGTAGTAGTCTTATTCTCGCCTGGTGGGATTGACACTGCTTCTACCTCCCAAGTGCTAGGAGATGGATCAATCCCTTATCATGATATTGGATTTGCAAATATCTTTCCCATCCCATAGGTTGACATTTCTTTATTAATAGAGCCATTTGATATACAGAAGTTTGTAGTTCTGATGGAATCCAACTTACCTTTTTTTATTGCTTGTGCTTTCATTATTATATCTAAAGCCAAAACATTGCTAAATCCAATGTTAAGCTTTCCTCTGTGGTTTCGTCTAACAGTTCTATAGTGTCAGCTCTTAGGTTTTCTTTTTGTTGTTGTTTGTTTTTTTCAAGACAGGGTTTAACTTTGAAGTTTGTTTCTTTCTTGTCTTTGAACTTGGAATAGTCCTCCTGTCTCAGCCTCTGGATTCCTGAGATGAAGAAAGTGAGGTACTTGCTCAGTTCCTGAAGTTTCTGTGTTGATTTTTAGGGAGAGGTGTCTGGATGATCTACCTAGTGATGACTGGTTGTTGAAGTCACCTAGAATTACTGTACCTGAATTCACTTTTTCCCTTTATGTATAGCAATATTTGTTCTAGGAAGTCAAGTGTCCCAATATTTGGTGTGTATGTATTTACAGTTGTTTTATTATTATTATTATTATTATTATTATTATTATTATTATTATTGTTGTTGTTATTATTGGTTTTGGTGCCTGTCTTGGATCTCGCTCTGTAGACTAGGCTGGCCTCGAACTCACTGAGATCCACCTGGCTCTGCCTCCTGAGTGCTGAGTTTAAAGGCGTGCGCCACCGCCGCCAGACAGAAGGAACATCTTTTAATTGAACACTTAAGACTTTCTATATTCAGGGCTACTACTGAAAAGTATGAACAAATGTCTCCCTTCTGTGTCTAGAGGTTTGCTGGTTTACCGAGTTAATGCTTGACACTCTTGGTGAATTTTCATTTGTTTATTCTTCTTGTGCAATGTATTCTTTCTGGAACTCTCTTGCTTGTGTGTATCTTTCTTCCTCTTCTCTATGCAGATTTCCTTTAAATATCTTCGGCAATACTTGCTAAGTGGTCATGGTTTGAGTTCATGTTTATCATGGAAAGCTTTTATTTCTACTATTTTAATTTAAAAATGTACTTATTTACTTAGTTATTTGGTTTTTGTAGACAGGGTCTCACTACGTTGTCTAGGTTGGTCTCAAGCTATCAGCAATCCTCCTGCCTCTCAAGTGCAGGGATTAAAGACAAAACCACCATACTTGGCCAGAAAAAAAAAGAGTCAGATCCTCTGGTCCTAGAGTTATAGATAGTGAGCCACCCAATGTGAGTGCTAGGATCTGAACTGTGGTCCTCTAGAAAAGCAGCAAGAGCTCTTAACCACTGAGCTACCTCTACAGCCCTCCTCTTTTAGTTTTAAAGGATATCTTTGCTGGATATAGTCATTTGAACGACAGCTGATTGGTTTGGTGGCTTGAAATACATCAGCCTTTATTTTCCTGGTATGTAGTGCTTTGAAGTAGCTTTGGACTTCTCTTGCTGTTTCAATATTCTTCCTGTGCCCTATGCTCTTGGCATGTTAGCTATAATATGATGCTTAGAGGTTCTTCTCTGGTCATAGAGCCAAGGATGACTTTGTGCTCCTTATCTTTTTTTTTTTTCCAGGGGGAGAGAGCGAACGCAGTCCCCCACTACCACAAATTATGCAGTCGAGTTTCCCCACATTTGGGGAAATCGCAGGGGTCAGCACATCCGGAGTGCAATGGATAAGCCTCACCCTGGGAAAACCACCTTCGTGATCATGGTATCTCCCCTGCCAGGTAAGTATGTGTGCTCCTTATCTTACTGCTTCTGTCTTCCAAGTGCTGGGATTGCAGGTATGGACATTGTGTCTAGCTCTCTCTTTGGAGAGTGTCCTCCTAGACATGGATATACGTTTCTTTCTCTAGATTTGAAATCTTTGGGGCTATAGAGATGACTCAGTGGTTAAGAGCATATGCTGTTCTTGCTGAGAACTGAGTTTGGATCCTAGCACCCATGTCAGATGACTCACAATCACCTGTAACTGTAGCTCTAGGGAATCCAACACCTTCTATCTTCTACATGTGCTGGCATACACATGGTTTATACTCTCACAGACATAAACCTGTGAATAAAAATACTTTTTTAACAAAAGAATCTCATTACAGATAGATGGTTGTGAGCCACCATGTGGTTGCTGGGAATTGAACTCAGGACCTCTGGAAGAACAGCCAGTGCTCCTAACCTCTGAGCCATCTCTCCAGAGCTCAGTCAGTAGAGCATGAGACTCTTTATCTCAGGGTCGTGGGTTCAAGCCCCACATTGGGTGCCACTTCTTATGATCAATCCCCGTGAGTCTATTAAATGGGTAACAGAATTTATTAAGATATAAATTGAGGAAATACACTTGTGATTACAGAACAGAGTAGACAGCAGAAGTAATCCTCTGATCTAACCAGGAATGAATCCACCTCAGAAGCAGGAGCAGGGAGAAGGGCATGTGACCCTTCTCCAACCCCTTATAAGAGGTCACATACAACGTCAGGAAGCACCACCTCCTTTGGGCCTTATATCCCAAGGTCATGGGCAGAGCAAATACCACTACAAAAGAAAATTTGGGTTTTTTGAGACAGGGTTTCTCTGTGTAGCCTTAGATGTATTGGAAATCACTTTGTAGACCAGGGTGGCCTAGAACTCACAGAAATCTGCCTGCCTCTGGATTAAAAGCTTGTGCTACCTTTGCCTGGCAGGTGCTATAATTTTTGTTGAACACATTTTCTTTGCCTTCAATTTGTATCTCAGTTCCACCTTCTAGAATACAGATTCATTGGTTTTGTCTCTGTGTTCTAGACGTCTTTGTTGTTGTTATTTTGAGACAGAGTTTCTCTGTGTGTCCCTGACTATCCTGGAACTCCCTCTGTAGACCAAGTTGGCCTTGAACTCAGATCCACCTGCCTCTGCCTCCTGAGTGCTGGGATTAAGGGCGTGCACCACTGCTGGTCAGCTGTCTTAAAGATCTTAAATGGTATGGTTATGATTTTTAAAATTACTATCTAAATGTAATATTTCTTTAACCTTGTTTTCAACCCCTGATGTTTCTACTAGTTGGTCTGTTTTACTGTGATGCCTTCCTTTTTTGTTTTTTCTTTCTTTCTTTCTTTCTTTCTTTCTTTCTTTCTTTCTTTCTTTCTTTCTTTCTTTC
>CABHPQ010145672.1:0-40466 GCA_902168405.1 Peromyscus aztecus
GGAAGGAGATTGGTTTGAGGATCTACCTTCACTCTTCTGAATCAGAATCTCCAGGTTTGAGAAGTTTGCAAATGTGTTTTTAGCCGACTTTCCAGGTGACCAGTACCCATTAATATTAGCACACAGGAAAGAGCCAGCTGTAGGCAGGTTCAGCAGATCACCCATGTTAATGTCCTATCTACTACAATTTCCATAGAGACCAGAGAGGCAGCTAAAGCTACTGTTGATGCCTCTTTCTGAGGGAAAATGGCTGTTGCTGTTAACAACTACACAGCTCCTGTTCTCTAAATTATTTTCTTGTCCTTGAAAGTGTTTCTGCTTTCATGGCGTCTTAGGGCTGAACAGGCTCTTTCTTACACAGCATCCAATCCAAAAGCATTTCTGCTTTCATGGTGTCTTGGGGCTGAACGACTCTTACATGGCATCTAATCCAATCTCTTCTTTTATGAGACAAGGTGCAACTTTCTCCAAATCACTGGCCTGGTGATACCATAAGCATTGGGGTAAATGCCTACAAACTACTCCTTTCAAAGATAAAGCTTTTAGCCTTTCTGCCTCCAGAAAGTTGCTGCTGAAACATCTATCCCAGCCAGAGTTACTCCTCCTCGAAGAAAATACATACATACAGATAGATAGATAGATAGATAGATAGATAGATAGATAGATAGATTCTTTCCTCTCCTCTAAAGCTTGAGAACATGTCCCATTTCTCTGAATAGGATAAAGGTCCCTCATTGAGGAAAGCTTCATATGGAATGCAGATTTCAAATACATAACTAAAAAGAAAAAAAAGAAAAACAACCCAAAAAATCAAAAAGAGGCATTTATACCCTGGATATAGCAGCTTTGGAAATGATTTCCTTTGAGATGTATGGGGCTATTGAGGGCAAAAGTGAGTTGTAGGAAGGTAAATGATTACCAGAGCCAAGGAGCTGTTAAGCCACAGTTCCACACAGGTGACCCCAGGCTAACTGACTCGCGGATAGCCCAGGAAGTCTGTACAGTGTGTCACTGCTGCCAATCTAGGAAGAACCAAGAGTGCTGGGTCACTAGAATAGCGATCCCCTCTACAGTCAGAGCTTTGGAATTTATAAATGTATATCCACAGGTACACGAAGCATTATGCTTGTTTACTTAGCTTGGCTTCCTGCTATTATTGCTTTCATTTTTATTATGAAGGGTTCTTCTGTTTCTGAAGCTTGATTCATTAAGTAATTGCCATCATCCTATCTGGGTCATTGGTCATATTTATTGCAAAAGAAGAATACAAATCATTATTTCAAGAGCACATGCCACAGATTTTCCATGTCCTAAACTTTTCAACCTCTCTTCCTTCATGCAGAGCTGGTTTGTTCCAAGGAAGAGCACATTCCCCAGAGGTAATCATTCTGAAGCAGGAGGGGAGTAGGTCTAGTCCTCAGCAGAGAAGTCCATGGGTTTGGGGGTTTGTTTGTTTCATTTTTGCGTCTTGTTTTGGCTTGGTTTGTTTGTTTGTTTTTGCCATTTGCCACCTTTAACACTAAGCTCAGTTTCTTCAACATCACTAAAAGGTTTTAGAAATAAAACCTTTTTATTTCTAAATTGGATGAATTGGATAAAAATCACCCTATGTGTAAATCATGGGCGACTTTACACAGACACACACATACTTACCATTCCTATCCTGTACAGAAGTAAGCATCCCATTATTTTTGACTTTTCTTTTCCATTTAAAAGAATACATAAATAAAACATGGCAGGGAGAATGAATCACATCATTAACTTAAGCTGTCCTGTCCTTAAGAAGAAAATACAGTTTACAAAGTCATGAGTACCTGAGTGTGAGTGCAGAAAGTGGCCCTGATTATAAATAATACATACAGTATCGTGCTCCCTGTCACCTCCTATTTTTTTATTTTCATCCTTTTCATAGTATACTCATGGAAATGTCTAGATTTTCCTTTTATAATTGTGTTTCCTGCATGACTATTCTGAAAATGCATGCAATAAACAATCCAGGCTCTTAAAAGCCAAGGATCACTTGGTGCTCCTAAATGAATGGAACTTTTCAACTTCAACCTTGACTTTTTCTCAGAGCAGTGCATACGCTCAGTAAAAGGAAGTGAGGGAACCCCACATTCACCAAGGATTTCATGTCATGCAGAGGGCTAGAGGTTTCACCTGCAGTTCCCATTTTTGCTCACTGCACCATGGAAGGCCAAAATTATTATGCTTGCTTAGCAGATAAAGAACAAAGGCTCGGAGAGATAAAATGATTCACTGAGATTATGTGACAATAAGGATAGACTCTAGGTTAAAATGCAGATTGGCCTCCATAATTCAAAGGTAGTATAGTCTTTCATACTGTCAAAAGGTGCTCTTCTTTGCAAAGAGATCATAGGTTGAGTCCATCCGTCATCTACAGGACATTTTTGCCTCTTGTCTGTTCTTATAATAAATTCTGTCTCATTTGATTTTTCTAGAAAGATAATTAGAATCTTGGAACTGTGGTTCCCTGAAACTCAGTAAGGTCTCTTTTGAGACCTTCTAAACTTAAATGGTAATAACCAGGTGCATATGGAGCCCAGTTATTCTCCTTAACAAGGCAGTCCCACCAAAAATCATCCTTTGAAAACCCAAGTGAGAAATTCAGAAATGCATTTACAAAGAGAGTATGAGTTGAGCTGATAGGAAAAGGACAGAATGGCACTAACCAGGGTCTTCTTGGTCTCTTTCCGTCCTCAGGAGCTCAAGTGCATGCAAACACACTTGGCTGTTCTTTGGATATCTCCTGACCTATGCTGCTGCTTGGACAGCTAATGAAATTAGAACCTCAGATATCTCCCATCCTAATACACTAGAGCCTCGGTGAGTGCTGGACCAGGAGCGTAATTCTAGATGCAGCCTCTAGGTAAAGGCAAAGGAATTCTTACATGCAGGCTTTATTTGCATTTTGCTTTTAAGACATATCCTTTGACATCTTGGTAATTTCCCAGAATCCTGCAGGTGCCTAGTATAAATACCACAGGGACTATAAACTCTGAAATCCAAATGACCCAATTTTGCATCCCCAATAAACAACTCACTAATTAAATGAATCTGAGTCTCTATGACCTCATTTGTAGGCCAGGAATAATACAACTAACCTTACCACATTGTTTTGAGGATTAGAGATAATGGACATGAACTACCTGGAAGATATTTAGGCAAGAGCCTGCCATCCTTGGTTAGTTGTTTCAGCCTTAAATACCACTCAGACATAAAATCTTAAGCCTTTAGAAGGATACTGGAGGTTCATTCCAGAAGCTTTCCCAGTGTAGTAGTACATTCTCCAACATTCTTGGTGGCTACAATTTGAATGCTTTCTGCTTTCAAAGGCTGAGCCCACTAGAGGATCATAAAGCAAAAATAATGAATTTGTTTTCAGCTATGTGGAGATTTACAAAACAATCAAGGAACACTATTCAGCAGGACACAGATGGCAAGAAGGAAAATCTGGATGAGTTTTGAGCAAGGGAGGATTAAGTCAAGCCATGACCATCTAGGGCATGAAGTACAGTGAACTTTGGAAGAAAAATGTATTTACTGTCATGAAATAGCAAATTAACAGCAAATTCCTGTGTATTTAGCTGGAAGTTTCACTAATCATAGTTGGAAGTGATAAACTTAGAAGTTTTCTTTTTATAGTTACTAAAAGAAACAAGATCAAAATATGGAAAGATTTCATCAAATATTCAAAGATTGTCTCAGTCCTTCTATTTGTATGTATGAGTGTGTGTGTGTGTGTGTGTGTGTGTGTGTGTGTGTGTGTGTGTGTGTAAATCTGTGCAGTGGCACAGAGGCCAAAAGAGGGTGCTAACTGCCCTGTAGGTGGAGTTACTGGCAGTTGTGAGATGTCCAAAGTGGATATCCGCTGGGAACCCAACGGATCCTCAGCAAGATCAGTAAGTGCCTGATCTGCTGAGCCATCTCTCCAGCCTCTATCATTTGATTTTAAAGAAATTATCTCATGCCATTCCTGTCCTCTTGCTCTACTCAACTTAAAAATGTGGTGTTGGGAACATTGAGTTCATTGTAAACAACAACAACAACAACTAGCCTCAACAGACATTCTGGGTAGGTACAGCCACTCAGCTGGGCCCCAAAGAAACCATACCAAGGACCAAGTAAGGGAGCACGGGTGACATGTGTCCCATAGTGAACTCACTTAGCTCCAAGACTGACAAATACGCTGCCTGGGGAACCCATCCTAACCTGGGGTTGCACTCACACCACTGCATGGAGTGCCACCTCACAGACTACGAAGAGGTTAAAAAACTGGACCCCTAGCTCTGGTCACATAGCTAGTGACCGACCCAGCTTGATAAGGGTAGCTCTCACCTCTCATCACAGAAGTTTCTTTTTGCAACATACGGAGAGGGTTAAAGAGATCCACAACCAGTCAAATGCAGAATAAATGACCATGGGACACCCAACCCTCATTGATACATATGCACTGCAACCTCCATACTTAGGCTCAGGAAAAAGCATGGGAGAACGGATGGAATGATTGTAAGAGCCAGAGGACCAGAACACATGATGCTAGATAGCACCCCACAGATGTGTCAAGAATAATACACTCATGAATCTCAATAATATGGCTGCCTGAACAAGCCCAGCATATGACACCAGTCGACAGGTCATTCTGGAAGGGGGAAATTCCACATGGTCCTACCCACAGATGAAGAGCTACAGATGGCTGCTGAGAGAGGGACGATCAATTTCCTCCAGGGATGAGCTCCCACATAGGTTATCTAATTCCAAGTGATCAATCCTAGACTCATATACATATGAGCAAGTTAAATGGACTTATTAGGTAGAGTGTGTGTGTGTGTGTGTGTGTGTGTGTGTGTGTGTGTGTGTGTGTAATAAAGGAGAAGCAGTCATAAATTTGGGAGGGGACATGGGAGAGTTGGGGATAGAGAGGGGCAGGATGATATAGATGCCATGCTCATGTATGAAGTTTTCAAAAAAAAATGGAGTTATTCATAAATACTCAGATCTGTTTCATTTTTTCAGGAAATGGATTTCAATTAAGGGGTATCAACACTTGAAAAGAACTAAAGTAATCATCGCTGAAGAAAAATGAAACTGATCAAACCATGTAAAGAATTTGGATTTGTTCCATTTAGAATTTGTTCACAACTCTGACTCAAGTGTTGTAGATAGTGTTAAGGGAATTCAAAGCATAGCTAAACAATGATCAATAATACCAATAAGTATATAATTACAATATACATTAAGTATATAATGAAATAAGTCGCTTTCAGTATATAGTTAATGGTTTCTTTTCACTTTATTTTACCTTTCTGTGTACATGTGTATGTGCCACAAGTGTGTGCTCCCCTGGAAGCCAGAAGAGGGTGTTGTGTCCCTTAGAGCTGGAGCTCTAGGCAGTTGTGACCTGCCTGAGGTGAGTGCTGGGAACTGAACCCAGGTCCCCTGGAAGAGCAGCAAGTGCTCTTAACCACTGAGCCACCTCTGCAGCCCCAGCTGATTGCTTCTTATACACAGGGGGAAAAAGTTGAAAATGTGAACATCACCTTGAGTATATATTCTTCATTCTTATCAAAACACTAAGAAAATGCTGGCACTATAGAGTAATGGCAGTAGCACACATGGCCTTGACTTTGATTTCCAGCACTGAAATAGAAACAAAAGAAAAAAAATCAGAACAAATTCTACAGAGGGAAAAAAAAGGAAAGAAAGAAAGAAAACACACTGTTAAATGTCGAATTGTTTTTAGTCTGAAAAGGAAGATCAGTAGAATGAATATAACCCTCTTATGGGAGCCATTGTGCAGAGCAAAGAAAATAATGAAATTGAATGGCTTTGAAAACTTAAGCAGAGTTTATACAGTGAAGAGTCCACAGAGGCCAAGAGACAATACAGACTTATGAATCAGGCTCAGTATAACAATGACAGCAGAGTTTATACCTGATTTCATACTCATTGAAAAAAGACAAAACACACCCGTGTAGGACCAACTCCCCAATTCACAGGAGGCTCTCTCGTCACTCTGTCCTCACATGGCAGTGAGGCAAGAAAAATCTGAGGTCTTTATGAGGACATTCATCCCTTCCCTGCTGGCCTAGTCAGCTCCCAAAGGCTCAATCACCTTCCATCACTTCAGGGATTTGTTTCAGCATGGGAACTTGGATGGGAGACACAAACCTCTGGATTCTAGCCTCTCTCCTTTCCTTCACCAAGACTGTTCTTTATCTCACATGTGACTTTTTTCACTTCCATTCACTGTTGTATTGTTTACTTGTCTCAATGACTTCCATGTAAGATTCACTGGACTTGACTCAGTTATAAATGAAGAAACCATGGTTGCGTTTATCAGTGGGAAAACACAACTGTCAGCTGCCCATCAAGAATGAGTGGAGCATGGTGACACATGTCTGCAACTCCAGAGCTTTGGGGGCAGAGCCAGCAACATCATGAGTTCTCGATGTAGCCAGCCTGGGCTACATAGATGGACTCTGATCTTTAGAGGGCGTGGAGATAGGCAGCTTATGGCAAAAGAGCCTGTGGATAAATGCTGACCAGAAGGGCAGACTTGTTGCCACAAGGCAAAACACAGTGTGGACCAGAGGAGTCACAATTCCTATCCATTCCTTCTCTCACCTCCTGACCCATGCGTGGTTCCTCCTGGGATTCATTCATCTTGGGTAAGGGTGGATTGGAGCAAATAGAAGGTTTTCTGCCAAGGGACGATAGGGATCATCTTGGTATGTCATACTGACAAGATGATAGATAGCATGTTTAATTATTTGGGAAGTGCTCCCTAATATTCATCTGAATCTGTTCTTCAGTCATTCTTTTATTTCTGGATTTGGGCATACCATGTATCCAATAAATACAGCTGAAGTAACTCTGAGAACCATCAGTGGTTCTTAGCTTGTCTTGCTTGACTCCATCCTTTATGAAACGAATAAGCACACTGCTGGCTTCAGTTATGGTCCACACTCTCCAGCCCTACCACCAGGCTCCTCTGCTTGAATTGCCCTGCTGACTCTGAGTCACACACTAGTTAGTGTCATCTCTTGGCCTCCTGGGGACTTCTCAGTTTGCGAACTCAGCTTCAGAGTTTTCAAAGTCCTTTCACACACACTGCTTCCCTTGCTCTCCCCAGTGGACCCCACAGGAGAGTAATATAAGCTATTATCACTCTCTCCTTTCAGACCAGGAAGTGTGGGTTCAGAGGGGTTAAAGAGTTCTCTCAAAGTTACCACATAATTAGTACATGGTGGAGCCAGAATCAATTTTTTTCACCATAAAGCATTGCCTTTCCTTTAAAAATGAAGAATAAATGTATCCCAAACACCTCTCTCTCTCCAGTGCTTTCAGTCTTCATACAGTTTTCAGAATATTAAAAGGCATAATAAAGGACGGAGTCATTGTAAGAGAGAAAGAACATTGTTATGATTGTTGGCTTAATGTCTTCGATGAAGCCAAATCACATACTGTGAATAATTTGTGGCAATGTCCTAGGCAAACACATTATGAGAACTATAAAAATGATGTATTGATATCTTAATTACTCAGGCATGTGTTCTTTGTGGACAGAGTCCCAGCCCTAGCCAGCTACCTTCACTTATCTTTAATTGTCAAATGCGGTTGTCTCCATTTAGAGAAAGGCAGGAACAGAAGATCAAGGCAGGGGTCTCGAAGACAATGAAAGCCCCTTGAAACAGTGATGACTTGGTTAGTCACTGAAAGGCTACCCCTGAGTACTTCAGCTTTCTGGGCCCAGGATCACATCAAATGACTGTTATCACCCGTTGAAGACAAAACTGCTTCCCTTGTGGACATGACTTAACTTTTTAAAATCAAAGCTCATTCAAGAGCCTGTAAAAATTACTTTTTAATGAAATATGAGTGCTTTGAAAAAGAATACTCCAAAGCATTAACTTGCCAAGATCAGGAGAGGGGGACCCTTTGCAGATATGTACCCCAAAGAAGTAGAGCCGTTTGTCACCACCACTGACTGCTTAGAAATGCTGGTCCCCACCCCTAACCAAAAGCAGACTGGTTTGGATTTAGCTTTACAGCTCTCCAGACATTGAAACCCCTGGTTACCTGCCTCGATGCTAGACCACTCCAGCCACTAGGCCCTCCCATCCTGTTGCAAAAGATGGGCAATGTCTTTGCTAACAGATGCTCTGAGCAGCATCTCCCATTCTCATTATCAGTGGAAATATTGTAGAACTTAAAGCAATAAGAATTTAGTCTTCCAATTTAGTGGCTTACATGTCACTCAAGCAAGCTTCATGGGGAAAAAGTGAAATATTATAATCTATTTAATTTAAAAATACAAAAATTGGGGTTGGAGAAATGGCGTGGACATTAAGAGCATGCGCTGCTCCGGAAGAAGACCTGGATTTGATTCCCAGAACCTACATGATGACTCATAATCATCTGTAACTCCAGTTCCAGAAGAATCCAATGTCTCTTCTGACCTCCACAGGCTCCTGCAAGTATTAGTACTCATGAACTTGTGCAAGCACACACACATACACATAAAAACAAATAAATAAAATTCATAAAATATGAAAATGCTTAAAATTTGTATTAGATTTTACAGAATTAAAGGTTAGAAAATAATGGCCTCGGGGTGCCTTTACAATGCCATTTAAAAATATTTTTAAGATTTTATTTATTTTCATTTTATGTGTACCAATATTGGCTTGCATGTGTGTGTGTGTGTGTGTGTGTGTGTGTGTGTGTGTGTGTGTGTACCACAAGTGTGCAATGTCCATGGAGGCCAGAAGAAGGCATCAGATCCCCTAGGACTGTATTACAGTAGGTTGTGAGCTGCCATATGGGTGCTGGGAGTTGAATCTGGATCCTCTGGAAGAGCAGGCAGTGCTCTGAACCAACAGAGTCATCTCTCAAGCGCCTACAATGTCATTTTGATGAAAGAGATGATGTGTCATAAACCATGCTGTGTAGACTACAAACAAAAATAAAACCCTTATTTTTATTTAGAAAATCTGCAAGCTTCCTGAAAAGTGACCACCCCTTCTTAATGGTACATAATTCAATACTGAGTCACTTAGGTTATAGCTTTTCCCATCTCAATGCCTTTCTACATATCCACTAGGTGCGTTTATGTAGAAAAGGAAAAGGAAAGAGAGAGATACAGGCATCAGACTTTGTCCCTTGGTCAGCTTAGATATAGTACCAAGACATGGGGGAAAGTTCTTTAAAAGTAAAGCAGTCAAGTTTGGAATCACCACTGTAAAGAAGTAGCAATGGATGCTTTGCTCCAGATTTAAAGTTCTGGTCATGAAATGCTCCAATTCAAACATGTCGGGCTCAGTGATTAAAGGTGTCTACAGTCAAGGCTGACAATCTGAGTTCAGTCCCTGGGTCCCACAGGGTGAGAGGAGAAAAGTGAATTCTGAACATTGTCATTGGACCTCTACACACAAGTAAGTGTGCACACACATACACATGCACGCACAAAACAAAGTAAAATGTAATTGAACATCCCTATACTCAAAATTACACATAAAAATGGTAAACATTTAAACATGGTATCAATTACTGTACCATTCTTCTTCTTCTTTTTTTTTTTTTTGCTTTTTAAATTTTGTGTGGGGAGGTATGCTCGTGTGTGTGTGTGTGTGTGTGTGTGTGTGTGTGTGTGTGTTTGTGTAGTTTTTGCATGGGGGTGGGGTGGGGATCTCCCTTTCTTGCACATGTAAAAGCTAGAGGTCTCCTTTAATTCTTCTGTACCTTATCTTTTGGGATGGGTTTCTCACTGAACCTGTACTCTCAGGCTAGGCACTAGCCCCTGGGCTCAATGCTCCAGCTCTGGGGTCACAGACATGTGACACCACACTTATCTATTGTATGGATGCTGAGGGTCCAAATTCAGGTCCCTGTGCCTGAGCAACAAGCAATTTCTCCCCAGAGTGTCTCTCCAGCCCCCAAATTACTCTTTGAGACATTTGGCATTTATGACAAGATGGTTAATTAAACAACATGTAAAACAGACTAATATCTGAGCAGAGTTTTGACTCTCCTGTTTAAAAATCCTTGCACTTAATGATGAGGATTTGCCTCTGAAATCTTGACTCTGTGTTCCCTGAATGAATGAGGCACTTACTATCAGGGAAAATCAGAGGATGTTCAACTGTCATGGACAAACGCACGCAAACTTCAGCGTGGACTCTTCATTGAGATGGGCCGAGGCTTTGACTGGCCCCTGGAAATTTTATGGCCTGCCTTGGCATTGTTAATTTCAGGGTTTCTTTAGTGCAATGTGAGTGTTTCTAGTTTTTTATGAGTCCCATAGTTGACTACTGCAATGAGCTTTGGGGTGGAGTGGACATAGAGTCGTTTTATAGCAATAAGGGATATCTTGTGGAAATCTGTTCCTTGCTTACTTATGTTTTACTGCTCCCCAACACTGACTCAAATTTACAAGCACTCGTTTAGGCCTCTCTTAAATCTGTTCTGGGAAAGATTAACTTCAAACACAGACACTGTAATGCATGTATAATGCACAGGTCTGCTGGCAGCCATTTTTGTGTCTGCTCAGAGTTGGCCACACCACATTCCTACCGTGGGAAGGAAACACTTGGAAATGTGATAAATTAAATTTCTCATAGTTTTATAAATAGCCGTAGGATAGGTTAGATAGGTTAGAGTTGTGATTATATATTTTGGTATTTACCTCTTGAGGAGGAAGATGTAGAGATAAAGCGTGTCACTGGTCATTTTAATAATTCCTTCTCAACAATCATTGTAGAGAAAGGCAGGAAAGAAAAATATATGATGAGAGTAATGGTACACACTTGTAATTCCTGCCCTTGGGAAGGGGAGGCAAGACGGTCTGAGGTACAAGGGCACCCCCAGCCACACAATGAGTTCATGACTATGCAGGGCTCCATGGAATCCTATCTGTAGAGGAAAGGAGATGAAATCTATCTTCCCAAGTTAAGAAAAGCCTCCATCTAATCCATTCGAGACAGAATGAATTCTCTTGTAGAAATACTACTGAACATCTAATACACACACACACACCATAAGCTAAGTGTCACTAAGCAACACTTCCCAAAGTTGGTTGAACTTCCAGCAGCACAACAAAGAGAACTAAGTCTTGAACCTGGAGGAGAGGCACTTTCCTCAGGCATGATGGGCGAGTTTAGTATGCTGCAGAAACAAACATCCCACCCTTGGCTTGAATGCTCTATTTCTCACCTTCTATTTCTTGTCCATTGTAAGCTGCCTGGAGAGTCTATTTAGAGTTCTCAATACTACAAAATCCCAGCTGGTGGAGAAGTCACTGTTAGAAATATTGTAAATTACTTTGACAAAAGGCTGTATGCTCTGGAAGCCTTCGTATCAGACATCACTATCTGCAGCCAAGCACCAACCTAAGGAAGAGGAGTCATCCTGACTAGCAGAAGACAGCAAGCTGTCTGTGGGTGCCACTTACCACTTAACTTCATCTTCATCTTAAAACTATTAAGAATGTTCCCTTAAACACATTGCTATCAAGGTAACATTCTAAAATACTGCCAAAGGAATTGATGACTGAAACAAAAGTTTATGCTTTGGCTCTGGGTCCATACAATGGTCAAATCATGAGGGACCTCTGTAGACATGTAGCGTTTTGTTCTTTATCTTAAAAGCAGGGGAAAGGCCACTGGGATTTTTCAAACCAGGCTGCAAAATTATCAGTCCCTGGCTTTGAAAATGCCGTTCTGTTTGCTGTGAAGGAGTAAGTTTTGATTGCACAGTGCCCTTTAAACCAAGAGATCAGTTAAAAAGCTGAGAAAACCCAGAGATGATGACAAAGTCCACTCTGGGTGAAGTAGATGGCTTCAAGAAAGAGTAAAGTCAAAATAAAAAGACTTGGTGAATGAATATAGAGGCTAAGGAAGGAATCTAGACTGTTTCTATGTTCTGGTTTGGCTAACAACATAAAGATGATGAATGTGCTGTTGATTGAAGCAAGAACAGGGATGGGGGATGGCTCAGTGAGTAATGGGCTTACCCCACAAGGATAAGGACCTGAGCTTGATATCCAGAAACCAAATAAAAAAAGTCAGTGTTGGGCCATGCCCTTCAAAGACAGAGGGAAAGGGGTCCCAGCCTAGTTAGAACAATGACTACAAGGCTGAGTGAAAAACCTGGTCAAAAGCCAAATATAAAAACCAAGGTGAATGCATCTGAGGAATCACTGAGGTTATCCTCAGACCTCCACAGGCATACACATGCACACACACATGTGTATACACACAAAACTGAAAATAAAAAGAGAGAGACAGAAGACTTGGTTATAGCCATGTTGAGTTATACGTGTGTGGTAAGTGTGTTTATTTAGATACCAAAGAGCCTTGGGAAACATTTCTGTCCCATTTTTAAATCACGACAGTTCAAAGGCTGACCATCCATCTCCCAGATTTAGAAACGGACATATTACCCAAGGTGGTCCAATCTAAGTTTCCCTGGGGTCTTCCCCACCACAACTTTTAAGGAAGATACTTGTGTAGCTGGAAGATTTCTCCAGTACCATCCAGTCCGTGGTCGGAACAAATCTCTCCCACCCATGTCCCACAGCCGCTTGATCTCAAGTAAACACACAGAGGCTTATATTATTTGCAAACTGTATGGCCTATGGCAGGCTTCTTGCTAGCTAGCTCATATAACTTAACCCATTTCTATTAATCTGTAAGTTGCCACGTGGCTGTAGCTTACCAGTACTTTCACATCTTGCTTCTCCTGGCAGTGCTGGTATCTCCCTAGACTCTGTCTTTCTCCTTCCTTTCTCTCTCTTGGATTTCCTGCCTGGCTATAACCTAACTTGCCATAGGTGAGAGCTTCTTTATTAACCAATTACAGCAACACATATTCACAGCACACAGAAAGACATCCCACAGAACTTCCCCATTTCTGTCTAATCAAAAAGAAAGGTTTTTACTTTAACATAGTAAAATTACATATAACAGTTATCAAGCAAGAATTACAGTTACAAAATCTAGTCTATTTGTGTTTCACAATATTAAATAAAATATTCTATCATCTATCCTATATTTGTGAGTCTAAAGTTTCATATCTAATTTATCTTTTATCATAACCAAGGAAATTTACAATTATAACTATCTAGTCTTCAACTACATCAAAGACCCCAGAAAGATATAATATTATTTGAGTAAGCAGGAGGTGCATTGCAAGCAAATTCCAAAATTATAGAAATGACAGAGACAGCTGGCTGCCTGGACAGTCACCCAAAGTTCCTCTGCAATGTTGGGGCATCCATCTTCAGCCTATAGGCCTAGAGTTTCTCAGTTGCTGCTCCCTGTGTCCTGAAGAATGTCTGGCAGTCTCCTCTGTGAAGCAGGAACCTGAAAGACCACCTCGCCTTGTTTTGGCAAAATTTAGTGGTCATTTTTCCATGGGTCCTACATGTCCAATCAATATAACATTTTGTCAAGCAGTCCAGGCAAGAACACTTTCTTGCCCAAATAGCTATCTTTTGCCATAAGGAAAGTAAACTCCATATGGAGTTTCTTCAATGCCTATCATCTTCTTTGAAGTAAATTGGTGCTGCCAGGAACAGATGTGTTTCACTGTCCAGAAAGTCTAAGTTTTTAAAACATTTTAAATGCCATATTCTGTAAGTATTAGAATTGTTTGAAGATTACCTACCTAATTGAAATATACCTTTATATATCTAAGAAACTTAACTAACATGACTATAAGTTTGATTATCCTAGATGACTATTAGTCTGTATTTCTTCATTATATATTACAATCTTAAATGAGCTGCATAAACCTAATACCTTAAACAAGAGTAGAAATATACATACAGTCTAACAAAATTAACTTTAAATTTGTAATAAACTAAAATCTTTAGCAATGTAAAACAGTTTAAACAAGTTGTTGCTCAGCAATGTAAAACATTTTAAACAAGTTGTTGCTCTTTAAAAGTAGATTCAAATAATCTACTCTTTCATCCTATCATATCTATATCATATCCCCTTTTCTTCTTTTAGAAAGAGATTGGCTACATACTTGTGCTTTTTACTACTATCTCACTGAACAAGATAGTTAAAAGCTGGATAACCACAGGTAGTTATAAATGTCACAACAGAAGATGTCTGAAAATGAGCCTCCTCAGAGAAAAAGACAAGATAAAAAACAACAGTATGTGAAATGTCTCCCCACTTACATAAAGCAAAAGATTCTAGTTCTGTTTAAGCGACGCTTAATCAGCCTTCTGTCTGCATTTAAGAAGAGCTTGTCTATAGTGGGTATAGGACATGCCAAGAGAGTGACCTAGAAGCCCTGTGAAGTAACTGAAGCTTTGGTGGCCATTTGAGCAACTATCCAATATTGAAAGGGGAATTTCTATTGAAGGAGTATTCATCTAGATCCCTAAGCTTCCTCCTGATCGGAAGAGTCTATAGAGATGTACTTAACTTGCTTCAAGAAAATGTCTCTCTCCCTTCTGATGGTAAAAACACTGTAGCATACCTATTTCTTCCCCTGATTAATACTTGGCTTAGGAGATACTTAATATCTTTATAAGTGAGGCATGAAAAAAGAGGAAAGAAAGAAAGAAGCTATTGTTCACAACAGAATGCACACTAACCTAACACCAGTCCTAAAGAATAGAACATGAAAATTCATGCTGTTTCTACTGGCTCCAGTTAGCTTGATAATATCAGTTCTACATGGACTGATGTATAAAGTGTGATTTCTGAATGGATGCATGAAATTAATAGATATGAAAGAATACTGTTAGGAACAAATGTGAGCGTGTAAAGGCACTTGCCGCCAAGCGTTATGACATCAGTTTGATCCTTCAGATCTACAAGGTGTATGGGAGCAGAGAACTGACTCCTGCAAGGTTTTCTCTGACCTTCAAAAACACACAGTACCACGTGTTCCTACATGGACACACACACACACACACACACACACACACACACACATACACACACACACACACACACACACACACACACACACACACACACACTATAACCTAATACAATAATAAAATTTCTAAAAGATCAAATGTGCCAGCAGCCATCATTCAAACCTCAGCATGCCAGGTGGCAAAGTGAATAGGCAAGTTTATCAACTGTATCCCGCAGTAGAGACTCTACTTTCCCAGCCTTATGATACGCGTGTGAGATGCCTCTTCCCACAGGTCATACGCCCTTCCGAGGGCTGAACTTCTGTTTTAGTCATGTTGAGGTGTCTTTTCTTCCAGTAGCATCTTTTCCCAGAGTCTAGTCCCAAGTTTCTTTCTCCAGTAACACTAAATGAGTATCTACCAAAAGCATGAAAATGTAAAGCCCAGAATCTCCTAGAATATTCAGAATCAGATGTGCTTATCAGAAAAAGAAATCACACAGATGTTCTTGTAACACGCAGAACCCAAATTAGTCATTCATGATTTCTGCTGATCGTATCAGAATCATGGTCTCTGTGTATCATCAGCATCACCTCTCATGGTAGAAAAAAAAGAGAGAGAATTGCCTTCAAAAGCACCATTGCCTCCCCTACCCTCAAGCAACATTTAAAACATGAAACTGCTTAAGAGGGAATAGAATCATTTAACTGCAGATAATTCCCTATCGTGAACCCTTTCCTGGATGAGTCCTCATGCTGGCAATTCCTGGGAATCAGACCTTGCTGCTGAGGAGGCTGTGTTGCCTAAGTAAAAAGTGTGCGTGACAGAGTTTCATGTGTTCACTAGTCCAAGGAAACAAAACGTGAGCATCAATCACCTCTGACTCAGCAAAGATGTGTGCTGGGTTACCCGCATCCCACAGAGGACACTCGAGCTGATTCAGAAAGCTCACACTCATCAAGGGGAATAAATCCAAGTCAGCACCAACCAGGCAAGATCACCCTCCCTTTAATAAATGTGTGTGTTTGAATCACAGCCCTATGACACTCTGATGAGCTTGTTAGGAAAAAAAAAGACACATGCAAATCTGAATGCAAACCAGCCACAATGCATGAACATTGGGACAATTGGGAGTGTCTCCGATTTCACAAGCTATTCTTCCATGGGGTCAGGTCAGCCTACAAGCAGAGGCGGCATTCTCCTCATGTTCCTCTAGGTGTTTGTGTGTGTTAGTTCAGGGGAGGAGAGGAGGAAAGGAAAAGAGGAAGAGCTAAAGTAGAGTCGTCCAGTGCTTAGGAGAGGAAGGCAAAGGAAGACGAAGGAGACAGCAACAGGGAGGACACCGGCATCCCGTCAACAAAACGAAGGAGCTTTTGGGAAGCTCTTTGTATTTTGAATATGTCTGCCTCTCATATATAGACATCCATTTATGCCCATTTTAAATATTTTTACTTCATAAAATTCAATGCCAAGCTGACGATATAGCTCAATAATAAAACACATAGTATGTGCACAAGGCTATGATTCAGTCCCCAGGAGAACACACATACACAAAAGTATGGAATGGAGTAAAATAATGGAATAGAATGATACAAAGCTTTACTTTACTCGGGGGTGGTAAGGGCATGTCTGTAATCCCAGCACTTGGAAGGCAGAGGCAAAAGGATCATCCTTAGTCTGAAGCGCCAGCCTGCCCTACAGAGGAAACTTCAGGCTAACCAGGGCTTCATAATAAGGCTGGGTTTCAAGTGAATGAAAAGAAAATAGAAGGTGAGAAGAGCAGAAGAAGATACAAGGGAGAAAAGAATTGACCCAAAGGTAGTTTTCAAATGCTCTGCAGAAGGATAATAAACACTCAGAGCATGGACGCTGCCTGGGGTGTGCTGTGGGATGGTCTTTCTGTATGCTGTGAATATGTGTTGCTACTATTGGTTAATAAAGAAGCTGTTTGACCTATGGTAAGGTAGGATAAGTGTCAAGTGGGAAATCCAAGAGAGATACAGGGAGAAGAGGGGTGGAATCAGGGCAGATGCCATCCAGCTGCCCAAGAAACAAGATGCCAGTGGACTGGTAACACCACAGCCACGTGGCAAAATATCGATGAATAGAAATGGGTTAATTTAAGATGTCAGAGCTAGCTAACAATAAGCCTGAGCCATAGACCAAACAGTTTGTGATGAATATTAAGCCTCTGACTGGTTATTCGGGTACCAGTGGGCAGGAAAGATTTATCCAGCTACAGTTGGCACTCACCATCAGGTATTGATCCACATAGACTTGATAAAGCTTGAAAAGGATTCTTAACGCACAGAGATGAAGCTGCCCTGGGCTTCCTGGTCTCGAAGTCTTATGCCAGCAGCAGCACAGAGATGTGTCTCCTGACAGCTGTATGTGAGATGGAGCTGGCTGCCAGGCACCATGAGCTAAGCCTATGAGCTAAGTGGCATGGCGGGCTCCCATAGTCTCCCCCACAGACTGCGATACAGAAAGGCTTCTCCCAGTCTCTGCCACTGCCTGTGGGCTTGAGAGCACATCCTTTGGGCTTAAGAACACAGCTCCATGCTACTTAATACTGCTTCCCAGGATTGGGGAGGTAAGCGTGACTCTTTGGTACCTCTGGCCATATTGAAAGGCTGAACAAAGTTGAGCCAGCAGCCAGGGCCATGTAGTTTAAGTCCTTAAAAAAAGAAATAAAGAAAAAAACAAAATAAAATAAGCCAAGTAAAGATGGAAAACACACAGAGAGTCTGAATATTGTATAGTATTATGTTGTCTTTGGGATTTTTAACTGTAGAGAGATATTTGATTGTACGGGCTGCTAAGCTAAACCAACACACATATATTTTAAAGGGTGTAAGGATATGCTGCTTTGGAAAAGAGGTTTTGCATGAGATCCTGTGGATTCCTTCCAGGTTAATACAGTTCTATCAAGGAAGACCCCCTGAAAGGTCTCCAATGGGAATGATGGCCCAGATGATCCAACATCAAGAACAGCTTCAAGGCAACTGGCTGAGATGATGCAGCCTCACAGACTACTACAGCCAAGATTTAACCATAATTCTAAAATTTCTCAGGATCCCCATAAGATTGCCAGCACCCCCAATTAGCAGGAAGTAATATGAAAAGCTACACCCAAATTCCCAAAACATTGTTTATGTTTGTTTTTATTTAAAGGGGGTTGATTACAAATGGTTAATGGCCATAGTCAATCTTTTTCTAAAGAAAAAAGGGGGGATATGATAGAAAAATGATTTTAAAAAAGATATATTATTGAATCTACTTTAACTCAAAAAAACAACTGTTAATCTCAAAATGCTATACATTGGTATAGATTTTGCATTATTGATACAAATTTAAGGTCAATTTTGTTATATTTTATGTATATTTCTATGCTTGCTTAAGGTATTATGTTTATGCAACTCATTTAAAAATATAATATATAATTAAGAAATACAACTTAATAGTCATCTGAATAGTCAAACTTGTAGTCATGTTAGTTAGGTTTTCTAGGTATACATAGTTATAGCTAGGTAATCTTCAAACACTTCAAAGACCTATAGAATATGGCATTTAAAATGTTTTAAGAACTTAAACGTTTCTGGACAGTGAAACATGTCTGCTCCTGGCAGCACCAATTACTTCAAAGAGGATGATGGGCATCAAAGAAAATTCATATGGAGTTTACTTTCTTTGTGGCAAAAGTTAGCCACTGGACAAAAAAGTGCCCTTACCTCGACTGCTTGACAGTATGTTATACAAACAGGACATACAGGACCCATAAGAAAGTGACCACTGAACTTTGTCAAAACAATGTGGGATGGTGCTTCAGGTTCTTACATTGTAGAAGAAACTGCCAGACATTCTGCAGGACACAGAAAAAAGTGACTGATGAACTTTGCCAATAGACAAAAGAGTCCTTCAAAATTCCTGCTTCACTGAAAGTCTGCCAGAGACTCTAGGCCTGTAGGCTGAAGATGGATGCCCCAACATTGCAGAGGAACTTTGGGTGACTGTCCAGGCAGCCAGCTGTCTCTGTCATTTCTATAATTTTGGAATTTGCTTGCAATGCACCTCCTGTTTACTCAGATAATATTATATCTTTCTGGGGTCTTTGATGGAGTTGAAGTCTAAATAGTTAAAATCATAGTTTTCCTTGGTTATGATAAAAGGTATATTAGATATGAAACTTTAGACTCACAAATATAGGATAGATGATAGAGTATTTTCTTTAATTTTGCCAAATACAAATAGATTAGGTATTGTAACTAACTGTAATTCTTGCTTGGTAAATATTTTGTTATATGTAATTTTACTATGTTAAAGTTAAAACCTTCCTTTTTGATTAGACAGAAAAGGGGAAGTGCTCTGGGATGGTCTTTCTGTATGCTGTGAATATGTGTTGCTATTATTGGGCCTATGGTAAGGCAGGATAAGAGCCAGGTAGGAAATCCAAGGAGATACAGGGAGAAGAGGGCAGAGTCAGAGCAGATGCCATCTAGCTGCCCAAGAAACAAGATGTCAGCAGGCCAGTAATGCAGTGGCCATGTGGCAAAATATCGATGAATAGAAATGGGTTAATTGAAGATGTCAGATCTAGCTAGCAATAAGCTTGAGTCATAGACCAAACAGCTTATAATTAATATTAGCCTGTGACTGGTTGTTCGGGTACCAGTGGGTGGGAAAGATTTGTCTGGCTACAGGGGTGGGACTAAGAATCTGGGTTCTGGGACTGCACACTCCCGGTAGCTGCCACCAGACCCTCCCCCTTACTAGACCCAGGAATTTCATTTAAGCCTGAAAATGTACAATTTCCTCATTAGTTCATTGGAAGTAATAACACCACTCTTACTAGATTACACTAAAGGTCAGATGAGATAATGTCTCTATAAAGATTAGCAGGAGCTGGCATTTGGTAACTGATCAATAAATGATAGCCAGGATCACGGTGGAGACAGTGGTGTGTTGACTGACTTAGGACAAGCAAGATTACTGTACTGTCTGCCTAGAAACAGTTGCTGTGGCTCTCTTTCCTGCTGCCTTTCGAAATTATCAAAGCCCAGTTCAGGGAACCCGGATGGCCTGCAAGTGCCATTTAGCTGCTGTAATTGCTTTCTTGATTATAATTAGTTACAGCCACTGCTGGCTTCACATTTGCATGGTTAATGGACTCTTCAAAGTGGACTGACATTTAGGTTGGTTTTGAAGACTCAAAAACCTTACAAGTTTCCACAGTGAGTCGCAAATATTCAGAAACTGTAAACTACTTGGTAAACATACATAGAGGGAAGTATGCATGGGTGTCTTTGTAAAGGAACGTGTTAGAGGTCACGCAGCACTAGCATTAAATTATAAATGTTCCCTTAGGCCAGGAAGCAAATTAATGTGTTCTGAAGCCAGTGCTTAACCAGCCAGCATTCAGAGAGCATCAGTATGGAATGTGTACAAGCCCCTTCCTAATATCTGTGGAAACCCTGGAGCAACATGTCACTGGGCCCTTACTGTACTTCACTGCAGTCAAGCTCTTTACATATGTAAACTCCTTTGACCATCATGACTGCACCATGAGATAAGAACTATTGTTATGCCCATTTTATGGATGAGAAAACTGAGACACACGCACACATACTGAGACTGATCTGCTTGGTTGAGGTTACACAGCTAGCAATGGATCTGTCAATATTCAAACTAGGAGTTTGATGGGGTCCCTGGAATGTGCTTTCATCAGTGTGACCACTGAGAAAAGCTGTTCTACTTAACATTTAAATGGAATTCAGAGGCATTGAAACGCATTGTTAAAAACTGACAGTTACTGTGAATCATTAGGCCCAAAATGTGCTAAAAAAATATTCCCTCTGCCCACTTGGATCTGATGCTTGGGAGCCTGCAAATTACCTGAGAACAAACAGATTAAGGAGAAAGACAGGGCTTGTTCAAATGTGTGTCTGAGTCACTTAGCAATGAGTAACTCACAGAACACCAGGGTTGGGTATGTCAGCATAAGAAAGGGGTGGCTTCTAGGGCTTCTGTGGAACACAGTGTGGAAGGTTCAAAATGCTTCTTAATGCTCTAGGGGCAATGGACAGCCTGTTTCCATGGCAGCTGGATTTGAAGGAACCTTGGAGAAAGGCTAATGACAATTGTATTTTCATGATGCATCGATGAGTCAGATAAGACTTCATTCCGAATCTGTTCAAACACTCTCTATCACTTTAAGACAACCTTTACCCAAGTCCTTGGGGTGTGGCTAGGTCCCCACACCAATACAGTCACCTCTTAGGGGAAAAGCACAGACAGGTCATATTCTAAATCAATTTGGAGCTGATTGTGGAGTGCATGCCTACAGTCCTAGCACTCAGAATGCTGAAGCAGGAGGATGACAGGTCTGAGTCACAATGGGTCACAGAGTCAGTTCCGGTCTCCAAAAGCTAAACCAATAACACAAAATTCAGATTAAGCAATGTGAATTTGTAATGAGTTCCTAGTAACTGTGTCTGACAATCATTTTCTGATCAAGTATTGTAACTACAGCAATATCATGGTAATGTAATATTTATTATAAGTAGTTCTTGGCCCTTAAGAAGTATCAAATAAATATTTGGCTAATGAATAAGTGAGTCACTGTAAATATTAAGTTCTTTCATGTTGATATAATAAAAAGGTAGGTTTCACAATACATATATTGTCATCACTTACCTGTAATATTATTTTTTAAGTTAATGAGTGAATATTTATGGTGGGAATTACACGAGAATTACTGGAAGTTTAAATACTTATAGGGAAAATCCATGTTCTCTTACAAGGGATAGATATCAGTATTAAACAGCCATTCTTGCCAGGTGGCAGTGGCGCATGCCTTTAATCCCAGCACTCAGGAAGCAGAGCCAGGCAAATCTCTGTGAGTTCGAGGCCAGCCTGGTGTACAGAGTGAGATCCAGGACAGGCACCAAAACTACACAGAGAAACCCTGTCTTGAAAAAAAAAACAAAAAGTAGCCATTCTTAAGCTTACTTGGATTAAATCTCACCAATATGTTTATATACCCTAGATACCTGGATCTAGAGATTTACTCTAAGACTTGGCTCAATCAGTCATGAAGCTCCAAAGTCCAGTTTGGCCTTTGGTAAGCTGAAACAAATGGCATCATTTAAAGATCTATACTCCAGAGGATTTAGTAGATTCAGGATGAGCGTGAAAATCTGGGGACCAACAGCATCAAACATGGGACAAGACCAATTTTCCCAGCTCCTTCAGTCAGCCTGGAGGAGAGCATCCTCAACCCTGCTCTGCCTTCTGGTTCTGTTTCAGCCCTTAGGACTCAATGGTGCTCACCCACACTGGGTCAACCATCAGTTCCCTAAGAGACACTGGAAAGTAATATCAAAAGAAACATCATATGTCCACAACCCACTGAAGACTGAATCCACAGAGCACCTGTGGGGAGGTATAAACCTCAGGGCTTGTAGGTTCATATCCTACCCTACCCCAGCTGGCTTCGGGCCTGTCTCTAGCGAACTGCGGCTTTTCTGATAACAATACTCCCTTAGGATGCAGTTCTAGCCCATGGAGTTGACTCGTAACTGATGAATGTGCTTCCCAGAATGTAACCGGCATGAGGACCAAGATTCCTTTTCACGTTTGTGCTGTATAGCGTGTTTCCAGCATCCGGCCTGCTAGTTGAGCCATGGTATGGGCTTGATGAATATTAATTGAGTTAGTGAAAGAATGAAACAAATTATTTCTCAAAATGCCTCCTTCTGGCTTAATAGGTTTGGGGGGGTCTGCTAAATACATGCTTCAGGTGGGTGTGGCAGTTTTCACTCCTGCTGTTCATTGAGTAGATGAAGGCTATCGTGGTATGCAGAAAGAGTTTTGACCAGAGGCCTGAGTAAAACACAATTGTCATGTAGACTTTTATCTTTTGAATGGGGTTTCACGTATCTCTGGGTGCTCTCCCACTCACTGTAGCATAGAGACTGTATAGACAAGTGCTGAGATTACAGGCATACACCAACCACCACACCAAATTTATGTCAGGAATTGAACCCAGGGCTTCAAGCATGCTAAGCAAGCACTCTGTGAACTGTACTATGTCCCCAGTGTACCCTTTAAATGAACAAATTTGTCAAAACAAAAACAAAAACAAAAAAAAAACCGTGAATCTCTCTAGGCCATTTTGATCATCATTTGCTCAGAGGTTTCCAAAACTTGGTTCATGAAGTCTTAGCAGGTAAAGGCTGCTAAATATGTACGTTCCTGGGCTCCACTCACAGACATTCTGACTCAGGAGATCCACTTGGGATCCAGGAATCCACTTTGCTCATGTTAGATGGCAAGTGTTTTTTGGCAGATGGTCATTGAACCAGCTGGGATAGATCTGAAGAGTGGCATCCAGAAGAAAAGGGAACGGTTAGAGGTGCCAAAGTCAATGTCGGCGACTCTCGGGCTGTGCCAAGGACTGGCCCTCATGGGGAGGCATAATTAGTGTGGGTAAAGTGATTTTTACATCTTTGGGTGGAAATCATCCGAGCGTGCCAAAGATCAATATTGTGTTTCGTCCGAGATCCTCCACTCGCTTTCTCCTGCCACACCTTTCCAACTGTGACGACGGGAACAATAACAAGACTGCACTATTTGGTTTCATCAGCCCTGTTTCTTATGGACCTCCTTAAAAGGGTGAGGGCCCTGTTGCACAAAGCAGGGGCTTACAAGTGCGTGATGGAGAAAGCATAACAGTAGATGCTCGTCCTTGGATCTTTGCCTGGAACGGTCCTTTCTCCCCTCTCTTTACCTCAAAAACAAGCTTTGTGGGAAATGTCTGCAAAGCAGCCTAAGTGCCGCACATCTTTAGCTACCTCTCAACATTAAATCCCCTGAGTTCAGGTAGGCACGGGGAAGCAAATAATTCCATTGCCATTATGTCTTCATCTTAGAAGGAAGCACAATACAAAAAGAAAAGCTAATCTCAGTAGGGAGGGGGGGGAAAAAGATGCCTCTGGTTTCTGCATCTCTTTATCAAAGATAACGGATGTGAACGCCTGACCACAGAATCGCCCTGAATCTCACCTGGCCCTGCTCCCTGCTGGCTGTTTGGCCTTAAAAACCATGTGAGTGTTCTCTGAGTGTCCCTCGTGGTAAAATGGTGAGCCTGATCTGAGAATCTACCGTCCTGCCGCAAGTTAACCTTGATAAGTATGTGTGATTAGGTCCTGCTTTCAAAGTGGAATCCAACAAGATACAACAGAAGAGAAACACACGGGCAATTCTTATCTTCTACCAGAGGAAAGTATGACTGCAAAGCTTTGGAAAGCCGTGTCTGTCTGCTTTAAGGTCTAATGAGGTGTAATGAAGCTGCAATCGCAGGTCCAATTCAAGAACACCTGATCAGCTCCGCCATCTTGGCTTCCTTTGCAAATAGTTGATTCCTCATCAGGAGGAAAGGGTATGGAGCACGGGGAGAGAAGTAAATGACTGTTTCTTTTTACAAATTCTTCCCTGTAAGCTCAGTTGAGCAGAAAGAAAGAGCCTTAACCCCCCCCCCCCACTCCAGTGCATTATAGATTAAACTAACAGATAACCAACCAATAAACAGACAACTAGTATTTATGGGGTTGCTACAGGGGGACCATAGGAAGTCCCAAAGCATACTCTCCCAGCTTCTAGAATGCATTATCTACTTACTGAGGAAAAAACATTAACATACCTGAAACATACGGAAAAAATGTTAACTGGTATCACTTGCTACAAATATCCTTTGAGTGGAGAAAATGTCTTCAAAGAATCTAATCTTTCCTGTGGCAAACAGAAGGAAACCTGTAACTAAAGCCTGAGTTTGGGGCACCATCTGACTCTCTCATCCCTCCTTGTCACGCTGTCTGAAAGCCGGATCAAACCAGCCTTTTCCAGGGAGGTGCTCACATGCTCTCTGAGATTAAACTTCTAAAAATCTGATTTTAAACTTCCCAAAGGGAAGTCAGCTTTTTAAAAAGAGACCTTTAACTCATTTTTTAAAAATAACTTTGTAACATCTAAAGAAATATTTTCCAGTTGGAAGGGACAGCAAACAGAGACTGTTAATGACAATTTTGCATTGTGCTTGGAAATTAGCTAAGAAAAAAGACAAACCCTATGGCTTTTGCTTTCCTGAGATTTTTTTTTTTAATAAACAAAAGGCAAGGTCCTTATAATGGAAAACTTGTTCCAAGATACACAACTTAAGAGAAATATGGGAAAAGAGTTGTTTTTCTCCAAATACTTCCCTTCCTTCTCCTTGTCTTAAATGGTTATTGTGGTAGGAAATTTTTTCCTCCTGATGGAACAATAGACTCTTATTTCCACAAAATAAACTGTACGAGCAGTCAAAAAAGACTTTTCTAATGGAAGGCAGAGAGACAGAGAGAAAGAACCTATTCTCTAACAAAACAAAACAAACATACAAACAAAAACCATGGTTCGTACTCAAATGGAGACAATCAAATGAGCTTTTAACATGATTTTACTGTTTCAAAAGCATCTTTCCCACTTGCACATTTCAAAACATTACCAAACAACTATGAGGTAGCGGGATCAGAGGCAGCGTGAAGATGATCAGAGAACAAACACTTCTTGGCACCCTTTGCCTCACTGTGCCACGGGCACAAAAGATGATGAAACAAAAAAAACCTTTCCTCAAGTGGGAAGGTGTGTCTGCTTGTCCCTGGATACCAGGACTTCTAGTCAAGCTTTGTTTCCCAACAGGTGATTAGGACATTTGATCACGAAATCTAGCTGTGGTTACAGTCATGACGCAATAGGTAATGGTCTATGTAGTGAATACGTACTATATACTAGTTGACTACACAATTGCAAATTCAGTCTTCACATTGCCCTACAGAGGCAGACACTGAGATTTGACAGAGGGAGAAACTGAGGACCAAGTGCTTAAAGATGACCCTGATCATATGACCATAAACAAATTCAACACTGGAAACATTATTTCTGGCTTAGAAATAACAGCTCAACCCCCATGTCTTCTCATTCCCATCACTTCAGAGTGTTCACACTTCTCCAGGACCTTCCTGTCATGGAGAAAATGAAAACAATTCGAATGACTTGTTAATGATTTAATGTGTTGTCTGTCCAAGGACCACGCTGGAGAGAATAATATTTAAACTTTGAGTCTCTTGTGGTAACACTTCAGAACATCTAGAATGGAATAATTTCTCTTCAAAGCTGAGGTGAAGTTTTGTCATACCTTTAAACTACCCTGCTAGGGCCACTGCATTATACAATTTCAGGGTGAGGTACATGGGACCCTAAGACAGTAGTTGCCAAGCACAGCACACTTGGGTCATGGCCATGTAGCTCTGCAGAACCAGACTCCAAGGAATCAGTGACATTTATCCACTATGGGACCGTCCCATGATAGGGTCTGCTTGCTTTACAGATGAAAACACTGAAAATTATCTAAGGGCTTACTAACTGCTCTACCAATGGCAGATTTTTACTTCTAAATTACTGCTTAGATGGGAGACAGAATAAAAGTAGGGGATGAGCCAAGGCAGAAAAGAGGTATTTGTGGATTTGCAAGTTGCAGCTAACAGTTGGTGCTGAGAAGAAACCAACCGTGCCCCAACTGTTTGGTAGCTTACATAACTGAGGATTAATCTGATGAATCAAATGAAATTCACATCACAGGCATGGAGTAGAATTGCAATCCACTCACTGGCTGCACTTCTCAGAACAATGGAGTAGCTATTTCAAGCCCATTCAGCCTTCCCATGATTCCTGGGTACAACTCTTCCTCTAGATTAAGAAGCGCCTGTGACTTTCGGAAGGACAGTGTGAAGGTTTGGAGATTTCCCTCTGTCTCTCCATTGCATAGCAGTGGCATAGCCATCTTGAACTTTGCTATGATGGCTTTCAAACTTGGGTTCCTGAGTCTCTAGGGCAGAGCTTTGGGATGGACTGACTACCATATTCCCTACCTGGAGAAAGAGAAGCTACACCATCTGGGGGAGCTAATGTGAGTGGAGAGCAGCCAGGGATGATTATCCTGTCTGTGTATCATTAACATCCTGGGCTTCTTCTGCCAAACCATGACTTGCTCTTAAGACCATCCTTGAAGACAGGGCTTTACTGCTTTAGAAAAAGAAAGTCCAGTGGATATCAAGTTCTACAAAGAGTTATTCAGCTCCTGAAAACGATACAAAATGCCTGAGAGAAGTTTCCACATCGGGAGACCCAGGCTTAACGGACCACTCAAGATAGTATTCATAATGACAATGCTCAATCTAAAACTGCTGTGTAAAACAGACAACCATGGCACAAATTTTCATCAAAACAATGCTGTTTTGTGAAAGAATGAAGCAGATGCTGGTGTGAGCATTGACACAAAGCTTAAAAAGCCGAGGAACCTACATTTACAAAGAATTTGGATTGTGTGTAAAACATATTCTTTTTCAATAATGCCATTGGCTGATTGTCCCCCTAGTGTACAGAGTTAGACTAATTGGCCACTGGCACTTTTAATTCTCTTTGCTAGGCTTCCTCTAGAAAGGATGTCAGCACTGTCTTCCTCATTGAAAGAGAGAAGACAGAGTGGACAAGAGCTTTTAAGACTAGTAAGGTACTTTATCTCCCAATTGTAAACAGTGGCATATAAACATCCTTGGGTCCTGCTTGAGCATTCTTAGTAATGGGTCAAGAGTGTTTCACACTGTGGGGATTTCAGGAAGTGTGTGCTGGGCACAGTAAGAGGAACAAGAAGAAAAGGTACAGTTGAACATATGTGGGCTCCATCAGGAAGCAGAACTTATGAGAAGAGAAATCCCCACCCCTCCATGCAACTTTCCATTCATATCACAAGACTATTGTGACAAGAAGAGACAGGTGCCGTTGACTCCCACACCCTTCTGTCTTTATGGGTGGACACACAGTTGACAGTCATCTATAAAGTCAGAAGAGCTTGCTTGAACTAGAAAGGAAGTTGAAGTAAATGTCAGGAAGACTTACTCCAATAGACAGCTGAGCAATCAAGACACCAGGTAGAGGTGCTTGGATGGTCCCTCTATCCTAAACACTCCATAAAATTTGACTCCATCTTACAGCACAAAGAGTGTTGTTACAATCAATCATGTGGCATTGCTCATCTCTTAAGTGAAGAGTATCATCCAAAGGACAAGTAGTTTGTTGGAAGCCACTGGGTGATTTCAAAGTCTTCACAGAAGGCACACTGAGGACACCTGACAGCCAAAAATCCCTTCCTATAATTGGAAATTGAACCTATCCACCTTTCAATTTTTAAAAAGATTCCATTTTATTTTTAATTATGTGTAAGCATGTGGGTCTGAGTGGTGCTATGTGCACATGAGTGCAGGTGCCTTTGGAGGCCAGAAAAGGTCATTGGATTCCTTGGAACTGGCATTATAGGGCAATTGTGAGACACCCAACATGAGCGTCAAAAAACGAACGTAGGTCCTCTGTACGAGCAGTACACGCTCTTAACCATGGAGCTCTCGTCTCTCCAGCCTGCTCCTTTCGGATTTTCATAAGAGAATCTTCTCTAGCTGGTTTTCATTTCAGCTGAGCTCCCTTACATGTAAAGTGTACAGAGAGAAGTGGTTCTTCCTACAAGAGAGACACTAAAGGAGTGCGCAAGTACATCAGCGTGTGTGATGGCTGCTGTGACGCCAGTGAGCTTAGCATGGTAGTAGCGCAATGCAGACAGAACAATGGGGTGGGTTTTTAAATCTAGGCTCCTTGGGTTCTCCTCTCAGAACCTCAAACAAAGAAACAAAAAGGTAAGCAAGCCAGCCTCTTACTGCAATCCCTTTCCTAAAGAATCTTGTTTAGCTATTTGATGTGTTACCAACAGCACCCTGGACCAGGATGTTTACTTTCCCGTCTATGTTCTTCCTTCAAATATCCAGATTATGAATTAATGCCTGATTTAGTCATGTGACCATTACTTAGGCATCTACTGTGTTTAGGATGACTTCTTGTCTCTTGATTTTCACATCATGAACCAATAGTTTAATGAGCATCAAGCCATTCGGAAGATTTCAATCCTCGGGTAGAAACAGCTGAGTCCTTTGCTTGTTGTTCTATTCTCAGCTCTTTGGAAAGAATTCTACAAGAGCTCGGGTATGACATCTAAAATAAAAATAAAAACCACCTTACTGATCCAGGGAAATTTTACATCAGCATATCAAATTATATCCAAATAGCCAGTATGAAAATTGCTACCCAGATTTCATAGCATAATCAAACAATAACAAGAAGGGGAAAAAAGGTCCTTCAAAATATGACTGAGGTAAGATAACCAACAATGTTTATCTTCCCCTGAGCTATTTTGATGATTAGGAAGATAATGTTCACAAAGACTTTGAAGGAGTAATGTAATGTTCTTTGAAGCATTATCATTTTTTTATTAATGAGTTTTGACTCTGACAGCTGCCAATTGCACTCCAGCCATGGTATGCCTGCCGATGCCTCACTGAAGGAAGGGCAATAAGACACAAGAGAGCAGATAACACTTGCTCTGGGTGAAAGCCAGTTCCTGCTAGATGCAGAAGCCATTGGCAAATCACTCAAAAAAAAAAAAAAACTGGTCGGAGCGAGGAGAAGGGTCGGGTAGGGAAAGAGCCAGGGGGGGGGGGGAATACACCTCAGATCCACAAAGAAACAATGCAGTCAGAGAGCCCAGAATTGCCTACACCAAAGTTACTTGACTTGCACTGACTCATTCAGTCCTGAACCATGTATACCAAATATCAAGCACCTCTATCTCCTAGGCTGCTATGGAATAATCTTTTGTACACTCTGAAGATGTGTCTTTGCCAAGGTGCCTTCTGATTGGCTTAATAAAGAGCTAGCTGTCCAATAGGTAGTATAGGCGGGACTTACAGGCCCAGAGAGGACTCTGGGAAGAAGAGAGGCAGAGAAGTCAGGCAGATGAGGAACAGGTCAGACACAAAGAATGAGATAGAGGTAAAAGCCATGTGGCTGAACATAGATTAACATACGTAGGTTAATTTAAGTTATAAGAGCTAGTCCAGAACAGGCCTAAGCTAAGGCCGAGCTTTCATAATTAATAATAAGTCTCTGTGTCATTATTTGCAGGCTGGTGGTCCCGACAAAAAAGTACTACTACACTAGGCAAAGCATGGTTATCCAGTGTCTTGAATATCCAAACAGATAAAACAGTTTCTGTTTTCAAGGATTTGGCTCTTCAGCATCAGTGGGGGATGGGAAAAGAGAAAGGGGTGAAGAAGCATGGAGACAAACACTTGATAATGGAGTGCTAGGGAGTAGATGAAAGAAATAATTTGCAGCATAGAGGTACAGCTCAAAGAAGTGCTCCATTCGAGAAAGTTTGCATCTTAAGGGACAGTACAAAGAAAGACATTTCAGGTAAGAAGAACTGCTGCCACACAGATACTGGGGACAGTGTCCCCTCCAGTTCTACCTGTGACCACATCACACACAGTGAGATGGGGGAACGCTAAGTGGCCACAGGAAAAGCTAAGGCTGGGCTTTGGAGCTTAAGGTTTAGTCTAAAGGCTGTGAGAAGCCTTTGAGCCCGAGATGATTTCCTTTACAGTTGGTAGGATTTCTCTAGCATTAGCATGAGGTTCAAGCAGGAGTGAAGCCTAAGCTAGAAGGCCATTTAAGAGTCTGTTGTGACTGTCTGTGTGAAGGATTCCAAAGGATGCAGCAGAAGAGACGAAGTCACCCAGGCAAGGCAAGAAGCATCACACCCAGAAACTCCAAAGTGGACATGGGGGACAGGCAGAGGTAACATCATGAAAGACTTTCCCAGGCTTGTGATTTGGGTCATAGGTCAGTGCAATCACAGAGAGAAGGGAAGAAGCAGGAGGTCAGAAAACGCATGGTTTTCTTCTTGTGTGTTCCACAGCTTGTTGACAGAGCTCACCATTCAGTCTGTCCCCGGGGATCCTGTGTACCTCAAGTTATGCTGTCTTGTGGGGAGGAAGAAATTCCAGGAGGAAGAGCTGCCCCAGAAGCCCGTCTTTTGCCTCCTGGGAGCCACTGCTTACTACCTCAGCCTTGGAGCAGGCTTCGAGAGGGTTAAAGTAGCTTTAGAGACAGATTCAAACAGCGCTGCTGCCTCTCCCCTTTCAAATTCCTTAATGGAGCTTGAATGAAAATAAAGGTTCACGCGAAGTTCAGAAAACTTTAAAGCGGTAGTTAATGGTGGAAGCTCAGCAGTAAGAACAGCTCTGTGTCTTCTTCCGTCTCATGTGTTGAATATTAACTTTAATTTTGTAAGAATTGGGAATTCAACAGGTAGTATTTATTTGTATTTGCCAGTTAGAATGTGTCAATAGGAGCAAATATCTCAAATGTCTTCAAAATAACAAATGTATTTCCTTGGCATAGACATTAAAACATGAATACCCCAATATAATTATAAGACTATTTTAAACAAATGAAATGTCCAGGATTTTTAAATCTTTAAAACCAAAAATTTTGGACACCATAACTTAAGAATTCATCATGATTCCATGAAAAAAATTAGCATATTTCCATTAAAAAACAGCATTTGTGGAGGAACTCAAATACAATTTACTAAAATTTGATTTAGTATTCTCTAAAGTAAAAAGAGATGTGAGGAAACCATCAAAAGCACTTAAAACTGCCAAGTTCTGTTGTGTTAAAATATGATTTAAAACATTTAGGGGAAAAAAATTAAAGTTGTGTAAGCTGTGGGAGGCATGTTGCAAAATATGGAAAAAGGCTAGCCAGAAAACTCTAAATAAAATAACACATACAACACAGACATGCTACGAAGCCCCACATCCTCCTATGTGGCTAGATACACAACTTAATTTACTAGTTGGATGAGGTAGGAGCAAGTCCAAGTTTTGTTGCCAAGGTAACCAAAAGTCTTAGAGGAAGACCAATGTTGGCAATTCCAATGGTCCAAGTGATTCCTGAACTTTCCACAAGTCCAGCTGTACATTTAGGGTTTCAAACCTGAGAGGATAAAACTTCCTTCTTCTTGCAAAGATAGAAACAAGAGTCAGAGTTAAGGATATGCTCAGTCTAGTAGCATGGTCAGAAATAAAGAAGCATTACGTTAGATGACATCTCTGGAGTAAATTCAGTGCTCTTAATTAATCAATTAAACTTGCTTAATACAGCAATAATCAAAGCAAACACAACATATTTTCTGATCAAGAACAGACTGTAGAATCATTGTCTTAGGAAAAAATCAAGGCATTTAAGGAACGCCTCCTATGTAAACCAGGTAAGAAAGATCCTGTCATTGAAAAGAGCATGACAAAACCATTGACCTGCCCCTACTCAAATTAGTATATGTCTTATTGGTCTAGTAAAACGTTCACATCATTAAAAATCTATATGTAAAACAACTTTCTAAACCTCATTTGTGCTGTAATAATTTGCTATAGCTGCTATAACAAAGTTAAGGGGAGCTTAAAATCATGAATTAGTGTCTCATAGTTCTGAAAGTCCAAAGTTCAAGTCCATACAAGGCCATGCTCCTTCTAAGGCCATAGATGCAAACCTTCCCAACACTTCCTAATGCAAGGAGACCTTGAATCCTTGGCAAGAATCTATGTGTTCATACATCATGCTTTCTGTGTATTCCAAGCATAACAGATTAGTATTTCCCTTAACTGTGATGGTTGATTTTGATTGTCAACTTGACAGAATCTACAGTCACCTGGAAACAAACCTCTGACGCACCTGTGAAGAAGGTTCTAGATTAAGTTAATTGAGGTGGGAAGAACCACCTTAAATGAGGGTATGACTATCCCATGGCCTGAGGCCTTGAACTGAATAAATAAAGAGAAATCAGGCCGAGCATCAGCGTTCATCTGTCTTTGCTTCCTGACTGGAGATACAGTGTGACCAGTTGCTCAAGTTCTTGATGAATGAAAAAAGGAAATGAGGTATGGTGGAGGAGAAGGTTTGTTGTAGATATGAGGGAGAGCATAGCCAGAGGCATCTAGAAGGGAAAGTAAACATGGCCAGCAGAATGAACCAGGCCACGTGGGGAGGGGACCCAGAAGTCAAGAGGTCAGGAAAATGGGAACGAAGAGCGATGGCCAAGAGAGCAAGAGACCAAGTGTAGCTAAAATGGCTAAGTTATATAGGAATCAGAGAAGCTAGGGGAAGGGAAGCCCAGCTCTGGGCTGCAGAGTTTAGGGTAGGGCTGGGTATGCCAGGCAGGTTGACTCTAAGGGTACTGAGGGATGCTGGGAGAACCCAGAGGCCAGGTCCTCTTCGATGTGTTACATGGGCACCTCAATTACCCACTTGTCTAGAGTTTGAGACCTAACACTTGCCACCATGACTTCCTTTCTATGTTCAACTGTGAGTCAAAAGGCCCCTTCATTCCTTAAGTTGCCCATGCCAGGTATTCTGTTATAGCAAGAAAAAAAAAAAAAAAAACATACCTAATGCACTGATTCACTATGATTTACATCAGCTTGACTGCATTTGCTAAAAATCTCCCTGCGTAACATGGTCACATTCACAAGCATTAGGGATTAGGAGTTTGCATTACCAAGTTAACAGCATCCTCAATGACTCCAGTCTGATTCCAAAGGCTGTCAGACTTTCGTATGCATCCATGCAGTTTCATTTGGGGTTGGAAGATTTGGTCCCATTGATGTAACTCTATATAATCTCTCAGCCTCTCTCAGCCAGTCTATTCTGCAGCTTCGACAACCTGGGGATGTGGAGCACACACTGCTTTCTAACACAGCCTCTTCTTTTCCCTAGAGCTTACTCCTCTGGGGCTGGGCTAAAAGGAAGAGTGAGAAGAAGGAACATGGCTTCCTTCTATGGCTGTACAAGATGACAGTGGTGGCCTCCAGACTGCTCAAGCCCGTGAAGAGGCCCTTTTGACAGAGGTAACATGGACTCCATGTAGCATGAAGGGGCCACTCCCACAATGATGTCTTTTTTGAGACTCAGTAACACCTGGATGACTCTAGGCCAGTAAGAATGCCCATTCTTCTTTAATGGCCTGTCTGCAAGCTCAGTGTTCTCTAGATGCCCAGGGAAGCTGAAGTCTGTTCTCAGTCAACAGCACCCAGCCATAAGGCAACAGACTAAGGAAGGACCCATTGGAAGCACAGCTTGAAAAAGCAGGCACCATAAGTGGATAAACCTTATCCTCTGGGAAGACAACATGAGTTATCTACACAGCACACAACCCTCCCTTCTCCCTCCAGAAGAGAATCCTACTTTTAGTGATACAACAACTCAACCACTCAAAACTTTTATCCTAATTTTTCCTACAACACAGGCCAGTTAGAAATATGCAGGTGTTTGGGAAGGAGTTACAGGAGAGCTTTGGATTTCCTAAAGAAAGATAGCACTTTCACATTGTCCTACCTCAGAAATAGCTCTGATGCCTGAAGTGAAGTACAGGGTCCATCTTGGTCCACCCAGTACTGGTTAAAAGGCAGGACCAGGAGGGCCATCGCTACCATCATCCACCTGTCTGAAGCAAAGCCAGCAGAAGCTCACCTCCTAAGTCTTATCTACCATATGAGAAAACCAAGTTTCTGTTTATTTAGTCCACCACTGCTGAGTTCTCTGTCACATGGAATCAAAACATTCCTGACTTGATTCTACCACACCAAGTGAGTAGATACTCTTTCTCCCTTGGGTAGCTCTGCAGGTCAGTAGGAGTTACGGCTGAGAACATGTACAATAAGGAAAGAACTATTTGTCTCCCTTCTCCCTCTCCCAAGTTGAGACAGTATCATATACGGTGAACTAAACACTCCACGGGCCCTGGATTTAACTTTTATAACCATAGACCCAATGAGACTCTCAAAGAAGACCTTTGGTGATCTGTGACCACCCTTCCTGTGGGCTCGTATGGCTATTTTGGCTGTTTGTATCTCTTAATGATGATAATGCTTCAGGTCCCCTGGCATCTTTATTATAGTACAGGACTCTGATGAGTGAGTGTACTCATTGGCCTGTCTGAACAGGAAATAAAATTATATAGACAGTATGATCTTATCCATATAAAAGCCAAAAATAAACAAGTAAATAAACATTTAGAAGCCTTTGAGGAGTCTACCACATTAAGGATATTTACCTTTGTAAAATGGAGATTTTTCTGTTTAACTTATCTATAAAGCTTATGCTTCTAAATAACTTAAAAGTCAAAATAGAATTATATTCTACTTTTAAAATTATGTAATTAAGGCCTTTTTGAGTGTCCTCCCATATTAACTCTAAAATGAAATACAATTTGAACATCAGTGCTAAAAGTCAAGGAGGGACTAATATGCCATGTGTTGAACTTGCTGCTTCAAAAGATGGGGTTCCTGTGCTGTAGAGGGAGACACAGACTCCAACAAAATTCCCTCTTCTGTTCTACCTGGTCACATCTGTGGCCAGTGGCCTTACAAGGTGTCACCCAAGGTTTATTTTATTGTATGTGTATGTATGTGTGCCTGAATGTATGTTTGTTCACCATGTTCATGGAGGAGCCCATGGAAGTTAGAGATGTTGGATCCCCTGGAACTGAAGTTGCAGGCACCATGTAGTTGCTGGGAACTGAACCCAGGCTCACTGCAAGACTAGCAGGAACTCTTAACCTCTGGGCTATTTCTCCAGCCCCCATTCTAAGTACTTTTAAACTATAAGTAAAATCAATCCACAGGGGGAAAAAATGCTAACTGTCAAATATTAACCAATTACCTATTTCAAACCAATTCATCTTCCCTATACAAACCTACAAAGTTTTTGCTAATATTTTTCTGCATATACTTGAATGTATACACTTATCATTAATTTATCTGTGCCTTCTTTTTAAACCAATTCAGGTGCACATACTTTGTTCTTGGACCAATTATTCTGGACAGATGTCACAGCTATACCTCCCAGCTCCCTTGTGTCATGAATATACAAACTCCCAATACAGAAAGGCTAGTCCCTAGAGCTGCTGTAGTGGACTCTAATGCCAGTTCTTAAGAGAATGAGGTAAGATTGAAAGTTCAAAGCCACCTTGGGTGAGTTTGAGGGCATCCTGGACCATCTAGTGAACCCCTGTTAAGAGAGAAAATGAGGAAGAGGAAAGAAAAAGAGAAGGAGAAGGAAGAGTGGGTTTCTATATTTGAATGGTTTCAATATATCTGACTTAGATTTTTATGATAAATTTATATACTACTTCCACAATCTGCTTTATGCATTTGAGTTATATGTGAAATTTCTTTTTAAATTACATTCTAAATGTCCATGATAGTTAAAATATGCAAACAACCTTAATATACATCAAAAGAACACTAATGAATTTTATCCATGAAATGGATCATTGTGTAAATTTAGATCCAATGTCTAATATTTTTACTGTAGAAAACAAAGTACAGAAAGACTCTATGGTGTTCTCTCATGCGTGTGTTTAAATTGTGTGTCTCTGAAACCATACATAAAATTTTTAAACAATCTTAGCTGTTGTTGGCCAGCAATGGTTGATTCTTTGAAAGAGGACTTTAGGACTGGGGGTAGATTGTAGTTTTTGACTGTAAATATTTTTGTATAGTGTTTCGCTCTGACCTTTCTATAATTTGAAAAAACAAACTCACTATGTACAATAAAAATGTTACGCTTCTGAACGACCATTAAAAACTTTGTCTCTGTAAAACAAATCAAGATCAAGAAAAAGTAACAACAAAGTTCTGAGTCAAGTTCAACTAATTCACAAACTGAAGAGGTGACTTTTCAGGATATACTATCTACCAAGAAGGAAATGAAATCATCACTATCCAAATATGGCGGACCAAGGAAGAACTTAAAGTCTGTATCTCAATGAGTTAGATGAAAGGCTTCAGTCTCTGAGTAGTGACAAGACCTTTTAATTGGGGCTGTTGTATTTGTTAGGCAAAACATGAAGAAGATCTTGTCAAAAGAGTAGCTGTGAATTCCTCTGGCCTGAGGCAATAGCCGATCTTCAACTATCCGGTTAATTAGCTATCCCCACTCTCTGGGAAAATTGCAGAAGGCTCATTAATATCCAATGTAGGATGCCAAGGCCAAGCATTTGATGATTCCAACCCTCGGAAGTGTGTTTATAAGAGTGAGGAAGGAAGTGGGCCACTGAGAGTCAATCAGCTGTACACAACGCTCATAAATGTGTAAGAGGTATGGGTCATGTAGCCAAACATTGTTTTCTAACTAGGACAGAGGATTGGAAACTGGATAGCATCAAATGTAAGACACACTGACCGATAGCACCAAGAAGAAGTAAATTATAATGAAAAGTACTGGGGGAAAAATGGCAGTCTTTTTTTTTTTTTTCATTGTGGTCCAAAACACATGTCTTAAATTTTATCTCTTAAAAACATTGAAGTTCACAGTAAGGTATTGTTGATTACATGTTACCAGAACTCTAGAACTTTCTCAAATGGCATCACAGAAACTCTAGGCCAACTGAAAAGCTCATTCCCCCTTTCCCAATAATCACCAGCTTACTTTCAGTATTTGCTTCTGAATTTGGTTCTTTCAGACTTCACATGTGAATGAAATTGTGGATTATTTCTTATCTGTAATGACATTATGTCACTCAGCATAATGTCTTAAAGGTTCCCTCATTTTGTAGCCTATACCAGGTTTCCATTTTCAAGGCTGTATAGTATTTCATTAGGCATGCCTTCACATTTGGTCTGTCCATGCATCTGTTGGTGAAGCTCAGTGCTTCTGCAGTCTAGCTATTGTGACTAATGCTTTAGTGAACACAGGTGGGAAAATACCTCTTCAACATCCTGTTCTCGGGTCTTTTGATATATACCTAGGACACAGTGCTATATTATGGGGAAACTCAATTTTAAATCTTTTGAGGCACCTCCATATTGTTTTCTGTAGTTGGTGCACCATTTTATAATCCCAACAACAACACACGAAGGTTCCTGCTTCCCAATTCCCACTAACATTTGATATTTTAAGTCTCTGATAGTGGCTAATCTGAGATATGAGCTGATCAATCATTGTGGTTTAGATTTACATTTCCTTTCTTTTAATTCCTTTCAGGGTCTTCTTGTGTACATGGTACATACTCACTCATAAGTGAATATTAGCTATGAAGTAAAGGAGAACCATTTTACAACCCACAGACCCAGCGAAGCTAAGTAACAAGGGGGGCTCGAGAGGAGGATACATTAATCTCAGTATGAATAGGGAGGGGAAAATAGAATGGACATTGCCAGTGAAAGTGGGGAGAGGCCTGGAAGGGGGAATGGGATGGAACAGGAGGGATCAGGTGTGGAGAGGATGGAGGGAGAGAGTCCTGGGAGAGACAACTGGAATCAGGGGCATCTCTGGGATGAGCTAGAAACCTAGAGCAAATGGAAACTCCCAGGAATCTATGAGGGTGACTCTACCTAAGACTTCTAGCAATAAAGGATATGGAGCCTGAACTGGCTATCTCCTATAACCAGGCAAAACTTCCAGTGGAGGGACTGGTATACCAACCCAGCCACATAACCTTTGACCCACAATTTGTGCTGCCTACAGGATGTGCTGGGGTAAAGATGGCACAGAAACTGTGGGGGTGACCAACTAATGACTGGTCCAGCTGGAGACCCATATCCTGAGAGGGAGCTCACCCCCTGAGTGCCAGGACACAGAGGCAGTAGGTCCCAGAGAGCTAGGATAGAACCAAACATGACTGACCAAAAAAAAAAAAAAAAAAAGTCAATGTAATGCCACATAACGATATTCTGCTATCCTCATAGATTGATGCCTAGCCCGACTGTCATCAGATCAGAGAGGCTTCACCCAGTAACTGATGGGAACAGAGGCAGAGACCCACAGCCAAACGTTAGGCAAAGCTCGGGGAATCCTGCAGAAGAGGGGGAGGAAGGATTATGGGAGCCAGAGGGGCCAAGGACACCATAAGAAAACCCACAGAATCAACTAACCTGGGCTCATAGAGGCTCACAGAGACTGAACCGACAACCAAGGAGCCTGCATGGGACTGACCTAGGCCCTCTGCATATGTATTACAGTTGTGTAACTTGGTCTTTGTATGAGACTTCTAACAGTGAGAGCAAGGACTCTCTCTGACTCTGTTGCCTGCTTTTGGGACCCTTTCCTCCTATGGATGACCTCATCCAGTCCAAAGAGGAGAAGAGGTGCCTAGTCTTACTGCACCTTGATGTACCATGACCGGCTGATATCCATGGGAGGCCTGCCTGTATCTGAACAGAAACAGTGGAGGTGGAGTAGAGGAGGGGAAGCAGGATAGGGGAGAAACTGGGAAGAGGGGAGGGAGGTGAAACTTGTATTGGGGTGTAAAAATTAAGAGAAAATATACAAAAAATAATACTTTTATTAATTATTTGAGAATTTCATACATGCATACAATATATTTCTATTATATCCACCCCTAGCTCCACCCTCAACTCTTCCCGGGTCTATTGTTCACTCACTTCCAACTTTGTGTCCTCTGTTTTTTTTTTTTTCTTTTTGAATAGCCCACCAGGGGTGAACTTGTGATACTCATATTTTTTTATAATTTATTTATCTTTATTTTATTTGCATTGATAAGTCCATGTTATAGACACTGCAAGTATGTCTATACGAGGGTGTGAGATCTTGGAGTTACAGACATTCATATTTTTACGGGTGTGAGGCCATCCACTGAAGCTTGTGGAACCTACCAGGGATCACACCCTTAGAGAAAGCTAACCGGCACCCAACACACACACCATCAGCTGTCAATAGCTCCTGACTATGGGCTGAAGTTTGTAAGACCCTCTTCGATCCATGCTTGAATGCTGACTGGCTAGATCTTGTGCAGGTCTTGTGCAGGCAGCCACGGCTGCTGTGAGCTCATGAGTGCGGTGATCTTCTCATGTTCCCAATAGGAATTTCCCTTTTTGTCAGTCAACTGAGCATCTTTTCATGTTTTCATTCTCCATTTGTATGGCTTCCTAGAAGAAATGGCTGCATCAGTCATTTGCTAGCTTTGTATAGGGCTACTTATTTATTTGTTGCTGTTGTTCAGTTATAGCAGACTGTCACAGAGGCTGGACAAAAAGCCCTTGTTCAACACATGGCTGTGAATATTTCCTCATATTCAATACTTTGCCTTCCTCTGTATTGTTTCCTTTCCTGCACAGAGGTTCAAGTTTTATAGAGTCCCATTTGTCCATTTTTGCTGTTGTTGCCTGAGTCTTTTCCAAAAAATTATAATGTTCTGAATTTTTTTCTCCTGTTTCCTCCTAGGAACTTTGTAATTTCAAGTCTTGTATTTAGTCCTTCAATATATTTTGAGGTACTTTTCCTGTAGTATGCACAAGTAGTATTTATTTGACTTCATATTTCTAATGTTCCCAGCACCAGGTTTAAAAGAGACTATTCTTTCTACCTTGTGTAGACTGAATATCTTTGTTGAAAATCATTTGACTTGATATATAAGGGTTCATTTCTGGGCTTGTTCTGCTACTGACTTACACGCCTGTCTTTTTGCCAATATAATACTGTTTTGATTATAGAATCTTTGTAAGTTTTGAATCAGGATGCATTGAGGTCTCAGTTTTTTCTTTCTCAAGATTGTTTTGGCCAC
>CABHPQ010145673.1:2605-29667 GCA_902168405.1 Peromyscus aztecus
TCTCTCTCTCTCTCTCTCTCTCTCTCTCTCTCTCTCTCTCTCTCTCTGTGTGTGTATACATACAAAGGCCACTAGAGGATGTCAGAACCCCAGAGCTGGAATTACAGGTATTTGCAGAATGCCTAGCTTGTTCCATGGATGCTGTTATCACAACTCTGGGTCTCATGATTGCACAGCACTTGCTTTAATCACCGAGGCATCTCCTAGCCACATGAATACATTTCTAAATGCAGGATAGGCTGCAGCTCGTTCCTGAATGTCTGGACAGAGGGCTTCTTGTTACACTCCAGCCTTTTAAATATAGAATTTTAACTGCATATATTTAATAACACAGCTTGTCTTTGGTTCTACCCTTCTAACCTTGGTAAAAACCATAAATGTGGTGAAAATTGAGTGCTCAGTAGAGGCTTGCAGACAGACTTAAGTATGACTATTTAAACCTTGTGGAATTATCTGAAACTGAGCTAACCATATCCCTCCCCTAACAGCAGAATTCTGAGATTGCTCAGAATCTAGGCTTAGTTATGGTTTTACATGGACTTTGAAAAACTATAATGCAATACAAAAGAAGAGGAGGTGGGGGAATGGGAGGGGAGGGGAAGAAGATAGGAGCTACCAGAGAGAACATTCCACCTGGGTAAAAGGTTTTACCCTCCACATGTTTTCTGTGTTGCTAACAACTGCAAACTGAAGTCTTAGATGAGTCTTAAATGTGACAGTAGTGTTCTCTGTTCCTGCCTTTCTCTGCTCCAAATGACATCTAAATGTCCACCACAGCTTTTCATGACTTTGTAGTGATGCTTGTGGTTTGATTGTGAAATGTCCCTTATAAGCCCATGTGTTTGAACAGTTGGTCTCCAGCTAGCAGGACTTGGATGGCTGCGGAACCTCTCGAAGACGGAGCCTTGCTGGAGGAAGGACATTACTGAGGGTGAGCTGTGGGGCTTTGCAGTCTGGCTCCACTTCCGCTTCCCCTTACACTCGCTGTGGCCGGATGCTCCTGCTCCTGCACCTTCTCTGCCATGATGGACTCTCCCAAAGTTGTCAGAGGATTTTGTCACAGCCACAGAAAAGAATCAACGCAAGGTTTCGACAGAGCTCAGTGTCGCTTGCTGTCCAGCCACATCTCTGTGCACACAGGGGTCAATCCTTCCAATTCAGGGTTGGGAATCCACTGTCACGTGGCATCAGATCCTTCTTGTTAATTGTACTTGTGAGCTCACCTTCTTTGTAAAGTGAATGCATTTTTATCAAATCTTCCAGTTGGTTGCCTACATTTGCAGAAGGCTAATTTTCCTGAAGACACAGTAGTCCATTAAGTACAAATGCCTCTTCCAACTAGTGGATGATCACAGTAATGTCAATGCTGTTTTCTGACAGGTACTAAGACAGAAGAGCATGGTGCTAGAGTCACCCTAGGCAACCTCAGGCAACCTCTGCTTCTTCGGGAATGAATGATTTTTATTTATTCATATTGTACATCTGCAAACTAGGAGCAGAAGTCATGGTGGAAAGTACAGTAGAGGGCGTTACTTCTCCTGAACTGTTTTAAGCATGCTTCCATCTTTCCTCTCTTACACACACACACACACACACACACACACACACACACACACACCACACACAAATTCACAGACATACAAATTCACATACACAATACACACACACACACAAATACACATACACACAAATTCACACACACACAATGTATGAGTCAATGTAGTTGGTAGAGTGTTTTCAAGAAAGGTCACAATGGTGAGCAAGTGGGGAAATGATCTCTTTTTAAAAGTTCATGCCTTCTGTTTCCCTTCAAGTTTTGACTCCATTTCTATCTCCATGTTCTGCATACAAAGAATGTGGACTTCTTGGAGGTCAGGGAGATTTTATCACTTGTGTGATAACCATAAGGTCATGGTTCCTTGTCCAAAGTTCAACTTGTCAGTTAGATACACATATAGATGGGCTGCATCTTACATGGGTGTAGGACTGGTGCTGAATGTTGGTGTGTCTGTATTATGAAGGGTGAGGAGTTGGAAAGGCTTGTAGATAGAAAGACTGTGGTTAACGCCTATCTGAACAGGTTCTGAATATTATTCATGTGGATCTCTTAATTCTGTCCACAGATTAGAATTACCTACAGAGTTAGAAAATACTGAGGCTGGGACTCCAAGGCAATTAAGACATCTGAGGATGGTCCTTGGGTATTCCAAGGTAGCTTATGGATATTTGAGGGTAGCTCTTGGATATCTGAGGGTGAATCTCGGAAATCTGAGCTGGTTTCTGGATATCTGAGGTTGGGGTTCTGGATAGCTGAGGTCAGGTTCTGGATATATGAAGTTGGGTTCTGGAATAGCAAAGATATATTTATAATGGAGTTGCAGGGTTAATTTCTTCCTTTAAGAATTTCCAGATGAATCCCCCCCATGGTTGCTGGCTTATGTGGAACATACATTATTTTTTTTTATATGAGAACATAAAGTTAAAGCATGATCACTTTCATGCTTTTGCTTATTTTGGAAGACTTTCTACTTATTTGACTTATTTTTTTTTCCTGAGCTTATTTTGAGCACAGTTTCATTTTTGAAATTCAAACATTTGCCTGAAGCTACATGTGAATTTAAAGAGCAACAAGTGAATTTTAAGTAGGTGAAAATCTCAAGAGGAAGAGGCAACATCTGAAGCCGAAGCTAAGAAGGCCTCATTTATACAAGACTGGCTCTCTGGCCAATTTAGAGAGTGGAGGGATCACTCTGTTTATGCCTAAGGAACAAAGCTGCTTTGGTGGAAAGAACAGACAATTCTTCCTAATGAAGTCTCTGTTTAGTGACTCAGGAGGCAGCCACTACAGGAAAAATAGTTTGAGTTGGGTTTTGAGGAAACATGTCAGAAATGAAAGCCATCTTCTGGTCTCCATTGCTTTGTCGTCTCAGAGACTCAGTTAAAGCTGCACGAGACAGTAGAGGCACCACAAGTGACTGGTGGAGACCATGTGTGTAAAGAGATGCTTACACTGCAGTGCGTCGAAAATAGTGGCCCCAAGCATCCTTGGCTCTTTGGCATGTCCCCACTTCTTTGTGAATGTTGCATGATGGCAGTGAAGAGCATAAGCCTGTCATTGGGAAACTCAGAGAAGAGTCCTGGGTCAGCCACTGACTGGCTCACAACACAAGGCAAATCATGGACTCCTCTTTAGTGTCAACTTGACTGGATTAAAGGATATGCAAGAAAGGGATTTCTGGTGCAGAAAATGCAGACAAGCATTACTTCTGGGAGACTGGCCTGTGAGCTGGTGGACTAAGTGACAAAATCCACTTGAAGTCTAGCTAGAACAAAAAAAACTCTCTCTCTTTCTGTCTCTCCCTCTGTTCCTGTCTCTGTCTCTCTCTTTCTTTCCATCCCTTCTCAGTGGAAGCTTCATTTTTCCACTGCCCGTGGACATCAAGACTCATGGTTCCCTGGCCTTTGGACTGTGAACTTGCATTGGGAGCCCTCAAGAGTCTCAGGATTGATGTTTCCGGCACTGGCTTTCCTTGGTCTGGGGCCGTCAGACATTGACTGAGTCACACTGCCAGTGCCTCACAGCTGCCAGCTCATAAACATTATTACTCACTTTTGCATCGCTCTGACAAAGTATCTGACAGAAGCAGCTGAGGAACATTTATTTTTAGCCCACTGTTTAGATCATCTCATTTCGTCATGATGGGTCAGGCAATGTACAATTTAATGGTGGCAGAAGTATATGATAGTTGCTGTCTGCCTTGTGGCAGGCCAGAAGGCAGAGAGAGCAGGGCTAGAGTCAAGGGATGGATGAGCTACAACCATCAAAGGTCCATATCTAATCTAGTGAGTTACATATACCAGCCAGTCGCACCTTCTACCACCAGCTGGGATGAAGCACTCAAAACATGAGCCTGTGGAGAATATTTCAGATTCAAACTGTAACACAGAGTACCCACCATGGAATGTCTCAGCCTGTATAAACATGTGAGCCAATTCTCCAAGTAAATCCCTATCACCTATCTGTCTGTCTGTCTGTCCATCCATCCATCCGTCCATCATCTATCATCTATCTATCTATCTATCTATCTATCTATCTATCTATCTATCTATCATCACTTATCTACCATAAATGCATTCTATTTGTGCTGTCTCTCTGGAGAACATGACTATGCCTTTAGTTTACTTATTCTAATAGAATCAATCACAAATGCTTACTCATCCTACTTAATAGGGGTTATTATTCTATGGAAAATATTCTAAAGCTCTTATATATCTCCAGTTCAAGACACATTTAATGGGTATCAAACGTGTGGAAGGGCAGGTTAAACTTTTGGGTTTCCTAGGAGAGGATCCAGTCATCTTGGGTCATTCACCATTTGGGGAGGGGAAGAGTCGGGTATACCAAAGAAAGAATTACAGTGAGAAAATTCTCTAATAAAAGCATGACTAAGGCACCAGGGGGATTTTAATGAGGAGGAAGCACTGGATTCTGCTGGGATGTCAGGAAGCAAAGGAACATATCAAAGAGGTGTCCTAGATATTTGAGCTGGCAGAGAATTTCAGCTGACAGAGGAAAACTAGGAAAGGACATAAGCATGAAATGCACCCAGTGTTGGTGAGGGCCTGAGTGATTGGCAGTGGGTTTGAAGTAAAGCAGCTGGTGGATCTGGAAGGATAGATTGAGCTGTCAGACTGTGAGTTGACAGGAAGATCATGTTGTATGGATTATATTATATTTCATAGCTAATAAGAAGACTTATTATTATTAAAAGGCTTTGACAGGGAAGTTCTAGGATTAAATATTTACATGAATCTTTACATTAATTACAATGATATTTTGGGCCTCTGGGGATACACTAATTTTTATTTTCTTCTTTTCCTAACATTTGAAGTCATAAAATTATATTTATATATCAACCTAGATTTTATGAGAGTTGGGACACTAGTAGTTAGGCCTAGAGCTTAGTGAACTGCATGATAATTATGTTAATTTTTATCACTGACCTAGAAGTAACACATTAATGTTCATAAGCCCAAAGAAGCAACAGGTTGTTACATGAAGATTCCAGTTACCTGAGTGCATGTAAGTCCACATGAGTTTGAGTTTAGAGAATTTGTGATGGAAAAAGAGCTGATCCAGGAAGGGCCTACATAAGTACAAGACGCCAGAGTTGTGGTGGTTTGTATGAGAAGGGGGATCCCATAGGCTCATATATTTGAATGCTTCATCGTTGTCGGTAGAACTGCTTAGGAAGGATTAGGAAGAGTGGCCTTGTTGGAGGAGGTGTGTCACTGGTGGTGGTCTTCAAGGTTTCAAAAGCCCATCCCATTCTCAGTTATCTTTCTCTGCCTGATGGTTGTGTCTCAAGATGTGAGCTCTCAGCTACTGCTGCAGTGCCATGCCTGCCTGCCTGCTGCCATGTCCCCTGCAATGACAGTCATGGACTCACCATCTGAAATTGTAAGCCCTGAGAGAGTCATTCTTCTAGAAGTTGCCTCTTCCTAGCAATAGAAAGTAACTAAGACAGGAGTCATCTCTCTTTTCCACAGACTGTCATCTCTATCTGTTGTTTCTTGTGATTTCCAAAAGTTCCCACTACAGAACAGGAAAGAGAGACCAAAGAATTAGAAAACAGTCAAGGGGAACAGAATCAGGCTCTGCCCCAACTCAGGCATTTCAGTTGTTATAGCTATATGAGATATTACCCTGGAGGGAAACTCAGGAGGAAATAGGGGTTTTGTTTATCTCTACCAATGGTATTGCCATGGAAGAACCTTCAGATATAAGACCTTGTTCTCTATAGAATTTCAGAGGAATAAGCTGATCCTACCTCTTTCTAGTTACATATGACTGTGGCAAGATACCCTAGAAAGAGAAATGAAGTTTATTCCATAGATCTTCCAAGAAACCTGATCAGTTCTCAAAGAAAGTCTTAAGTATAATTAAAATCTATTTCTTATACTTCTGAGGGATGTAATTAGTATGGGTTCTCCAGAGAAGTGCATATGTATGTGTATGTACATGTATATGCCTCTGCATTTATTTACTTTTAAGAAACTGGTCTGGTCTAAAAGAGAGTTCCAGGACAGCTAGACAGGTAGGGCTGTTATACACAGAAACCCTGTCTCAAAAAACAAAACACAAAAACAAAAAGAAAAAAGAAAGAAAGAAAGAAAGAAAGAAAGAAAGAAAGAAAGAAAGAAAGAAAAGAAAGAAGGAAAGTGGCCTATGTGATATAAAAGACCAAATGGACAGTCCCAAGATCAGCAGTCAGCAATATGAATACCTAGGACAGCTAATGTTATCACCAGTCTGAGTGCCAAGCTCAAGAGCCACGGGGAGAGTATATTCCATTGACATCTGAAGATACAAATAGATCAGTATGTTCTAGTTCAAATACTCAATCAGGCATCAGTCCCTCTTATGCAGCCTTTGTGTTCTCTATAAGCCCCCCTCTTGGTGAGATGGAGACCATCAAATAAGGATGAACAATCTGCTTTGCTGGGCAACTAACTCAGGTGTGAATCTCACCCAGAAACATTTTTGTGGATACAATAAGAATATTATATGGCCCAATGTCTAAGAACTCTATGACTTAGTCAAGCAGACAGGTTAAAATGACCAGTCCCCCCATGGGAGGCCTTGGCTTCTTGTGGGGGGGAGTGGGGGGGTTGGGAGGGAGAGCCAGAGGAGGGAAGAGGGGGATCTTTGATTGGTGTGTAAAATGAATGAAAACATTTTCTTAATTAAAAAAAAATGACCAGTCCCAGAAGTGCTCTCTGCAAGAAATACAGCATTCTACAGTGCCATCATGACAGCATTCTTTTGTCTCCACTACATGGGCTCCCTGTCAGATATCTGAAGTTGGGCCTTTTGTGGGTTGCAACTCAGTGGAGGGCCCAAAGACTAGTTAAGGCCCAGCATCTATGGATTTAAGTTAAGGATTTGTCTTAGAGATTCCTCCTACCAGATTAATTGAGAAATACAGTACTGCTTTCTTTATTGCTTCCATTTGGATGAGATTTGTGATACAGTTTGGGTGATGGGTGCAAGACTCTAGTAGTTTCTTTTCTGTGGCTATTACAAAATACCCCACCAAAGCAACATAAGAAAGAAGGGGTTTATTGGGCCTACACTTGAAGATTGCAGTCCATTATTGTGGGGAGACCAAGGTGGCAGGAACTTGCAGCAGCTAGTCACATTATATTCACACTCAAGAGCAGAGAGAAATGAATTAATGCATGCATGCTTGTGCTCAGTTGGCTTCCTCCTTTTCATCCAGTCCAGGACCCAGCTCCTGTCATTTACATCTCCTAATGTGGGTGGTACATGTCAGAAGTTCTACCACTTGGACAAATTCATTTATTCCCACATTATTCTGTTTGACACAGATCTCTTATCTCTACTGAAGCATCTCTATCTGTTTCTTTTCTGAGAATGGTACTGGGGGGCTGCCTTGCCATCATCACTCACAGAAGCGAAGTTTTCTTCTATGCCCTGCTTTATCTTGGTTTGTTAGAGTTGTTCAGTTGTAAGCCTGGCTGGCCTAGAACTCACTATGTAGAACAGGGTGGTCTCAAACTTCTTCTTCCTGAGCTCTGGGATTAAAGGAACATGCCACCACAGCTGACATTTCTTTACTTTTAGAAATATGTCATCACAGGGTTGGGGAGATTGTTGCCAATAAAGTGCTTTCCATGTGTGGTGGTTGAACACTTGGTCCCAAGCTGGTGGCAGACAAGAGAATCACCAGGGCTTGTTGGTCAGCTAGTGTTGCTGAATCAGTGAGAGACTTTATCTCGAAAAATAGAGACTAATTGAAGACACCCAGTATCAACCTCTGGTCTCAACACACACACACACACACACACACACACACACACACACACACACACAGATATCTTACTGCTTCTTTCAATTTTTGACATTCTTGGCTATCTGTTTCTCTATGATAGACATTTGTAATTTTCTGTTTGGAATAAAATACAGGAGGAGTACCAAGGAGAGGTAACATGTTTGGCTGCTGGGTTTCTGGGAGAATAGGGTATGTAAAGACTTTCAAAATACATCTTCCATTTTCAGCCCTGAATCTTGGGTATTGTCATTCATGTCCTTTCCATGTTAACAGCCCACGTTTTAGAAGACATCTTAGTTATTGGCTGTGTGGGAATGAGATTTGGGGCTTCTGATGGTTTTACATACTGACCTTTGACTAGGCCTTTGTTTGTTCACCCTCTATCTAGATCAGGCCTCTGGAGTACCCAGAGTCTCCACATCCAGAGCTTTCAGCATAGAAAGTCAGTGTGTAAAAACCTCCTGGAAGTTGTGGAAAGAATAAGAAGGCAACCCTGGAGAATCTGATCTACCACCTAAAGCATGGAGGACTCCTTAGCCATTTATCTAATTGAATATATGTAGACTGTTATGGCTAATTGAAATTATCAAATTGATAAGATCTAGAATCATATGGGAGATATGCCTCTAGGTATGCCTGTTGGGGATGATTTTGATTGGGTTAACTCAAGTGTGAAGACTAGCCCACTGTGGGTGTCACTATTCCTTGGGCTGAGTATAAAAAAACAAATGAGCCAAGTACAAACATCAATCACTCTCTGCTTTCTAATTGTGGATGCAACATGACTAGCTGCTTCAAGCTCTGGAGGACTAAAATTCTTCATCATGATGAACTGTATCTTGCACTGTGAACCAAAATAAACTCTTTTTTCCCCTTAAGTTGCTCTAAGGGTGTTTTATAACAACAATAGAAAAGAAACTAAGACATAGACTTAGAATAGCTTTGAATTCTTTTAGCCATGAGACAGTAGAGGAAGGGAGATTGTCAGATAATCAGATATAGGAATGGAGACCTGTACTATATAAAGAGCATTTAAAGTATGAGTCCCTTCCAGCTCTGCACCTAGGTGATTACACCACCAGGAAGCATTGCAAGTGGGATATGTGTAAGCATTGGGATCTAGCATTCATATTCATTACTGCTGTATGGAACTTTGCTAACATCTATAACTGGGCAACCCTATGCAACCATGAATCTGTGTTCCATAATGGAGTAAAGCAATGGGAATAAACCAAGGATCACATGTTTATAACATGCATATGAGATCTCTCTGTTAAGGTTAGATTTTACAGTATGGCAAAAAGCAAGATACTCCAAAAGATGCAGTGGTTGCACTTATATCCTTGGGATAATATACAGCCATCTACTTGGACTTAGGACACACTCAATAGGAAAGAATTCATGCCAGATAAATGTAGTTCTCACCCTTCATCAAGGAAGTTTCTTTTGCAACTGATAGAGATTGTTGTAGAGATCCACAACTGGTCAAAATTCAGAGAAAAAAGGATTGTGGGATGCCCAGCCCCAATTGATAGATCTAAAATACAATCCATACCTGAGGCTCAGGGAACAATGAGGATAACAGGGTATAAAGTCTGTAAGAAGCAGAAGACAAGAATGTCTGCTGTGGGATAATATGTTCTATATATGTCAGAGAAGCTGTACCCAGGAAATCTCAGTAGTGGTCTCCCATACAAGACATGACAAATGACAATACCAACTGACATGCCAACATGGATGAGGGAAATTTTACAAGTGTTGAATCTAGAGGAAGAGTTACAGGCAATGAGCAGCTGCTAAGAGAGGGGGAGAACCACTTTTCTCTAGGGATTAGCCCCCTGATAGGTTATTATCCCCAAGAGATCAGTCTTAAAGGTAGAAATGCAAAATGAACTTAGCAGGTTGCATTTATATATCTGTAGATATGTAAATATGTAGATAATTCAAGAAGAGAAGGCCACAGGTTTGAGTAGGAATAGGAAAGACTTGGGGAGAATTGGAGAAGGAAGGGGTAATGGTGTAAATATAATACTCATATATGAAATGTTCAAAAATAAATAAAAAACTAAAATGATAACAATGAACTTTGTACCCAGCATGCAGGAAAAAAAAAGGGTTAAAGATTAAGTTTCATGTGGAGGTGTCGTTTTCTAGAATAGCCAAAGTGGTCATCTTAAAACTGCAGGGGAGCCTGTATCAGTCAGGGAGAACAGCTTTCCAGGACTCTTCTCCTGGTCAAACCCGTATTCTGCTTCTTTTGTGGGCTGTTTTGAGGTCCAGAAGAAATGCAAAGAGACTACTTTGCTTTTGGAGGTGTTCTGCAAATCAAGTGCCGTGTGAGACCCTGCACATTTCTCTTGGGTATTTCCTCCCAGATGTCTCTGCCCCATAAGCTTTGTACATCTGCTCTTCTGTATTTCCTGGGATGAAGCAGCGGCTGTGAATTCTCCTGGCAACTCCACTAGGCTCCCACACAGGAGCTCCCTCTGGCTGGTCCCTCCCATTGTCTCCTGCCTTTTCCTTACTGACCACTCGTAGCACTTTACATAGACTGAGGTTGTGACTTAGAGCTTAATGGAAGGCATCACTTGTGCCTGCTACCTTGGTTCTTATCTTTAAACGTTAACTTCCCAGCGGCCACTGTGGATTTCTCTAAGACTTTCTGGTAAGATTTAGATGGACTGTCAGTGACTTCCTAGACAGAGTATGAACACTGACAGGAAAGCACAATGTATTGTACATTCTAGAGCGTCCTTACCAGGTTGATCCTCCTTTTGCCTGAACCCCTCCTTAACGTTAAGTCAGATGCATAGGGAGTTACATTAATTCTTTCAGACCCCTAGGGAAGCATCCCAGGCTGAGCTGCTGCAGCCACACAGTCAGCACAGACAGATGGGAGGTGATTTGTCGACTTGCAACAATAAAGTCAGCAATGTTACCCTAGGGACTTGCAAGTGTTGAATGATCTGCCCTAAGTAGCTAACTAAGATCTGGGGAGTGACTTAGCTCAAGGGAGTGCAGTTTTACTGTGATATTAGAAAGAGACAATTAATGCCCTTTTTGCCTAAGTTCCCTTGTCAATAAATCAAGGATAAAAATACTCTTACTCCAGAGACTGAGTCTAGCCTAGAGAAATGATAGAGAAGCACCCTGCCAATATAGTGCTTAGAAATACATCATCCAGCCAGCAGTCTCAGCATGTGTAATGCAGGTTATCTCCTTGGGTGACTATTGACCTGGGGTGGAGCATGCTGCCGTTCTAGGTTCTAGTTGATGCTATTAACATTTCCGTTAAATATTGTTCTAGCTACTCTTCCCATTGCCGTGTCAAAATACCTGATAAGAGCAAATTGGGGAATTAAGGGACTATTTGGGTTTACAGTTTGAGCACACAGTGGCAGGAATGTAAGGCAGCTTGCCAGTCATGTTACTTTGTCAGCAGTCAGAAAGGAGAGAGGGGTGAATGCTGTTGTTCTACCTGTGTTTTTCCCCTTTTTATCCAGTATGGACCCCAGCCCATGAGATGGTACCATATTTATCAGGCTGGGTCTTCCAACCTCTGGTAAATCTCTCTGGAAATGCCCTCAAACATATGCCTAGAGGATTGTCACCTAGGTGATCCTGAAGCCCAATAAGTTGACAATCAAGATGAACCAACTCAAACACTGTTTCTCATTTTGCTGTATACCATCAACGTGCCTGAATGCTATAACCTGAATGCTTTTACTAAATACAGTTTGTAAGGCATATGTAAGGTGCAATGATACACAGTGACTACCTCCCTTCCCATCTCATCTCAGGGAAAGGACTTCAGTGTTAACTCTGAGGTTTCTATTGACCAATGGGGCCTTCCTGTCATCATCAGTTTGACTAAGCTTCAGATAGGTTTCTTCCTAATCTAGAACCCTTCCTTTTGTTAGATCATTTGCTTTAGAAAACTTAGTGTTGTAATTTTTTACTTTGCCCATTCAGATGTAAATCTTTTCTAATTTAGGGTTGTTCTGCTCAAGGACTTCAAGCCACCATCAAGTGAAATAGAATCATCAAGAAAGACATGACCCTGAAGACACCATACATAGTGGCCGTAGGATATGAAGAAATCAAGTTGGTATGGACCAGGAAGCTTACTCCATGTTAGCTAGCTTTCATAGTACTGAAAGGTGGTATGCAGGCTGCTGGGGGGAAGAAAGTCAACAATCTCACTCAGCTGTGAACCCTGTGAACAGCAATGATGACTAGAATGGCAAGATACGCCCACAGGTGCAATAGTGGTGTGACTGTTATGGGGGTGACCACTTTCTGATTAGATTTAAGGCCCATTCCAAATGGAACTCATGATTAGTACTGAAAATATGGCGAAGAACCCATATTTGGGAATTCACAGGTCCAGGGGTGAAAATAGTACTATTATTCTGCTAAATGGATATAGAATCAAACTGCTCTCTAAATTTATATCTCTATACACATAGCTTAGTATGGATCTCTGACATCATCAGAGAAGTGTCTTTGTATAGTAAATGGTGGTTAATGCAGAAACTCACAACTGGTCACAGTGCAGAAAGTAAGGGTTTGTGGAGTGCTCAGCCACAGATGGAACATCTATGTCACACTACCTCTCCTCATGGCTCAGGGACCATGTGGAAGATGGGGAGGAAGTAATGTGTGGGAGCCAGTAGTAGGGAGAAAATAGTGTCTTTGGGACATGACATGAACGCCACATTCATGGAACTCACAGAAGCTATGGATGCTGGCACATGACCAAGTCAGACAACATTCTGGCATGAAGGAGTAAAGGGTTCATGAATCTTCACCTCTAACCAAGGAGCTATGGATAGGTGATGGCTTCTGGGGGAGGGAAAATTAGTGTGGTTATTGGTAGGTTGACTGTGTTCTAGTGGAGGGCCAAACCCCCAGAAGTGTGTGGCCAGCACAGATTGGAGTCTACAAGTTGTTCAATTAAAAAAATAAAAGAGTGACTACACAAAGCAGTGGGGAATAGGGAGGTAGGAATAGGGAGGTGGGAATAGGGAGGTGGGGCGGATCTTTCAGAGTTAAGGGGAGAAGTTGGAGATAAATGTGAACAAAATGCATTGTATGAAATTCTCAAAGAATTAATTAAAAAAAGAAGAAAGACAGAGCTCCATCCCAGTTTCATTTCAAGGTAAAAGTTTAACGTTTGTGCCAATACGTGACCTCATAATGATATCCTAACATCCTCCAGGACATGTTTGTGAAGTACATAAAAACTGCATAGCCATGTGTGCTAAGTGGAGGAGTTGAGTTCCGTCTCTCTGCCCTAGTGCAGTAGCCTCCACCCATCCCTAGAGCCAACAGCCTAGGACAATTGTTATCTCCATTGTAAATTATTGTCTAGAGCAATTTTCCTTTTGAAACGTGTCCTCCAAGTGAATTTGGGATTAATAATTCCCATTATTTTCTTTATAGTTGGTCACGTGTAGTAGTACTAAACTATTTAGTTATCTCTGAACTTCATATAAATGAAAATGTACTGTATTACATTATATTGAAATAAAAGAACAAACTTTGTCATCTGCTGAAAAAAGAGGTTGCTAAAGGAATCTTGGTTTTTATCACTCTACAAATAAAAGAATGGGACACAAGCCAGGAAAACTAAAGGCAAGTAAAAATCAAGTCTGAGGAATTCCCAATCCTTTCATTCTGGCATGATGATACTTTTCAAGCAGACTGCATCATTGACATTGAATTTTGCATTATTTATAGTCACTTATTCCCACTTGTAGATAACTGCAGCTATTAAAGATAATCAAACTTTTCTTTAGTTCTGTATTTTAAAAGAAAAAATAATGACATCATATTAAGCACATTAACAATTCCCCTATCTTTTAATTAGATTCTAATATTTTCCCTTTGCAACATACAGTATGTGCAATGATTAAGAGACTCTAATTGCAACTCTAGTTTCTGATTTCACTGAGGCCCAGCTGTCAAAGCTTTGCAGATGACACAGAATAATTCAAATTAGAGAGGTCAAAAGAGGATTGACAAAAACCCCAGAAGGACCAGCACTACTTGCTAATTGGGCTGAGCTCTGTAGCTAAAAAGCAACAGACAAACGGAGGCCCTGGACTAGAACCTGGGTGGCAGTGTTTTCCTGGCATACACAAATGTTAGAAGTCACACACAGACCATTCATCAGTGTCCATCCTCTGAGGCTCGCCAATACAAAGATATGATATCAGAACACCAATCCTAGGCTATAAAAATAATCTCCAATACCTGGTACGCCCCCTTCTTCCTCCTTACCACAATTCTGCCAATCATAAAGATAATTATTTGGCATTTATTTGCAACTAATTGATCTTATTTTTACATTTGGTCAAGAGAACAACTCCAGCTTTTCCTATCAAACAGTTAGGAACTCTCCATAGCACTATCTACTCAATATTATTCCTAAATATTTATACTTGATAAGATATAATATGGACTCATAGTCCCTGAAACTATAATCAAGATAGGATATTACACTTACAAGTTTAAAATTCTAATTAATATACAGTACAGATGCTGTCCTGAACCACAGATAAAATACATATTGCAGAATGATGTCAGTATTTCCATTAACCACAAAGTGTTTTTAGAATATGCTTATGGAGAGTACTGTTATGTACTTTAATTTCAGTAGTTATATAACTGTGGCTGTTCACATAAACATATTATAAAACTTCCTCTATTTCTCTAGAAATTCCCAGCTGTAAGTCAGAGGATATATTTTCTATAAGCATAACAAGGAAGATTCATACTATTGTTGGGTGGCAATTAGCAAGCTCTACAGAAGAAAAAAATGTCCCATATTTTCTGTAACATAATGCCTTGAAGACTAATTAGAATATTTTTATTATAGCTGCTTTTCTAGCTCCTTGGTGCAAGTTATAACTGACATTAAGCTCAGAACTTTGTGTTGCAGATTTGTTTACACTGCTGAGCCCTTCATTACCTGACTAGAATAATTCCAAAGGCCAAATTACCAACACAGTAGATGGAAGGACAAAGCCCTAGTTCAACTAATGTCCCTTAAAAGGTTTAAGTATATGGTTTAAAAATATATCTCAATCTTTCTGAAAGGGTACATTTTTTCCTAATGGCTGTTTGAAATAATAAATCTTAATAGTAAGAACTAGAAATTATTACCAAATATGATTGAGATTTTATTTGGGAAAATAAGTGCTGTGTAGATATTTCTTTGGAATTAAAACAATCCATCCTTGGGGAGGGCTCCCTAAGACTCAGGAAATAAACAAAACTGATAAGACTCAGGAAGTAAACAACTCACAAGTCTTGGAAAGTTCCTAAAACTTGTAAGAATCACAGGGCCCTTTGCAAGAATAGACATGCAGCAACAGTTCATGGGGAGAAGAGATTCTACTGTGTCTGTTAAGTCCTGTAGGGACAGGTTTACAGTTTAGTTCTGAGTTTTTATCTATGCAGTGGTGTGCTTTTGGGTGAAGCAGCTGCCTTGAGTCATCCAGCTTCCTATAAGTAACCCCAATAAACTCATTGCTTCACCATGTTGGATCTTGACTTGTTGTTGGTTCCCTATCTAGAGTAGGAGATGTTTATTCATGTCTCCTGGAATAGTCACACAATCTGAAAGCAAACATAATAATCATGTTAGCGCAATTCCTTTTCCCCTACTTTAAAGACAAAGTTTGTTATCTTGTAATAGGGAAACATCAAGAGTTTCATAACTTCAGACAGACTTGATCTTGGGAGACAGTCTACTTTCCAAGCATTTCCTGTCCTAAAGTGTCAGAAGTCAACATGATCCTGGATGCATGGCACCGACTCACTTAATCCTGGTGTGTGAAGAAGTGGAAGGCTCCAGTTATTGGGAGTGGTGTTAGTAAGTCTACATCCATAGCCATTGTGATTTTGTGCATCTGATTGAGTCAGGGTTGAGTAGCAGGGGAGATTTTAAGGGCAGGAGAAGAAAGAAGAGTCCTCTCAAAGGAGTCTGTTTGAAGCCTCTTGTTGGCAGTGAAGCAAGAATTCCAGCACAATGAGCAACTGTTTACATTCCTTCCTGCTTCCCACCTGTAAACCTGCAATTTTCTAAGAATCCCACCCCCAGGTACCCTATTTACAGACAGGACAAGTACCAAACCCTGGTGCAGACCTAGTGGCTCTTGGTTTCACCATGCCAGGTTATGATCCCATCCAGGGCATCTCTGGAGCTACCTTCCTCATCTCACTTATCAAAGAGAGAGAAAGGTTAAAACAACAACAAAAGTCACTACCATCAGAAGATTCCTTAGTGATATTCTGAGATGCAACCTGAGCCACCAAAAGGATGTATATGGCTAGTGCTAAGACAACTGATGACAGTTCGTTCTTAAGGTGCCCATAAGGACACTTGGGTGTGTCTTACTTTCTGTGTCTCTAGGAAGTCCACATTCATGCTCTTGGGCATGTTTTACTTTCTTTAGAGTGTCCCCCCCCCCCCCGAGTCTTGGGATTAACCCTATATTAAAATATCTTTAATAGAATTTCCAACTCTGCTTGATGGCACAGAGTCCTGAGATTCATTTCAGTGCTGAAGTCATGAATCTTGGTTTGACCTGAATCATGGTCCCTAACAGTCTAGGGCAGTGGTTCTCAACTTTTGGGTTGTGACCCCCCAACAGGGATTGCATATCAGATATTTACATTATGATTCATAACACTAGAAAAAAAATAACAATGAAATAATTTTACGGTTGAGGGATCACCGCAATATGAGGAACTGTATTAAAGGGTTGCAGCACCACTGGGATAGGGAACGCCTCAGGATGCTGAGGGTGGCAGTGTGGAGCTGTGTTTCTGTCCTTTCACAGCTGACATGATGTCTATATGAAAAGAACAGAGTATAATTATATTAGTTTTTAAGGGTACAAAGGGTCCCTTTGATTTGGAGATTATTCCATCCTTTTAAGATAAAGAGAATGTTCATGAGTGTGAAAGGAGTCCTCCTTTGCCTACTTCTCTTTGTCTCTCTCTGTGTGTCTCTGTCTGTCTGCTTCTATCTGTCTCTCTCTGTGTCTATATGTGTATGTGCATGCGTATACATATGTGTATACATATGGAAGACAGGGGTCAATCTTGGGGGTTATTCCTCAGATGCTATCCACTTTTTTTCTTTTGTGAGAGTGTTTCTCATTGGACTTAAACTCACCAAGTAGACTAAGCCACTTGAAATTTAAAGTCTGCCATTATGTCCAGCTTTCTTGATGGGCTCTGGGGACTGAATTCACAGCCCCACACCCACCTGTGTGTCAAGCACTTTACCGACTAAGCGATCTTCCTGGCCCCTGGAATCCTACCTTCTTACATAGTTGATGGCCAGAGGTCTGTGGTTTGGGAGAGGACAGACAGTGGCTCTTGGATTAATAGAAAATAACTACATCAATAATTTTCAAATAAAGAGGCCTAAGCTGAGTGGTTTTTTTTTTTTGCCTCAAAAATAGTTTTTAATATCTGTTTTATAATTACTATGTTACAGCCAGCTCCCTTAGGCCATAATCCTTATCAAGTTATGAGATGTTTTCTTCCTTCTGTAATGTTCATCCTTTTCAAAAAAGGAGCAAAAGGAAACTGTGGGATTATATTGGTATTCCTGTAATTTCTTTAATGATTAGATTGATCAGAAGGTTTGTTAACAACTCAGGTTCTCTCACCTCTGAGAAGATTTTTACTCAGCAGTTTAGGGTGAAGACTAAGAATTGAAAATCTTAGCAAGTCTTCTTGCAACTGCAGGCTATCAAAATCTCTGGTAGACCACACTGAGAAGAAAAAGAAAAAAGAAAATCTTCCCAGTAGCAGAGGAAGCATAAATACACCACCTCGGTTCTATTGGTTAAGCTTTTCATCCAGGTTCCATGACAATCTTCATATACTGTCCCCATAGTGGGAAGGAAATTGGATATTAACCTGGATAGGCCTTTGGAGAATGAGATCTTTCAGACAGAAGTGCTGACTCCAGCTGTTTTGTGGCCTACATGCCTAATGCCTTAATCAGTTCTTGCAGCCAGCTTCTGTAAGATCTGAAAGCTCTTGCTTGCCTCTGTCATGTGCCCCCTGGTAGGGGTGGGGCGGGAACCCTGAAGTAGAGTAAGATCTGCGCCAGTCCCCCTTGCTTTGCATCTAGGCCTGCATTGATATGCGAGCAAGCTCAATAAACAGATGGGGTTTTGCTTTTGCTGAGAGGACCCCGTGCTTTCTCACTGTGGCTATGGTTATGGCTGCAGACCTCTCACTGAGCTTTTTAGCAGATGGCTGGTTTCAACTCTGACCTAAGAGAATCCAAAGCCCAAAGAATAGAAATAACTTCCCCCAGATGGAAGATTGTCAGGTCCCAGATGAGTGCCTGTGTATTCTCTTTACTCCAAATTCCATGCCTATCTTACCAGTAGACAAGCTGTTGTCCACTTTATTCTCCCTGTAAAGAACATGTTCACTGTCTTTTCTATACTGGAAACAAAGACAAAATAAGGACCACCTAATAAACTAATTTTTTAAAAGTTAACTACTGTTTCCTAGAAGAAGGTGGTGGAGTTCTGTCTGCTTTGTCCCAAGGGTTTGGGGTTCCTTCTAACTGTGCCCTCTCCTTACCTCTTTTTCCCAAGCCAGGAAGCCCTACACAGTCTGTCCAGAACAAACAACTCAATGTGATATCTCTCACAAGGAGATTGCCACATAATAACAGGCTAGCAAGGCCCTAAACACTTAGACTCTGTCATATTGCCACATAGGCATTTTAATATAATTTCCAAAAATGTTTGCTTTCAAACATCCCTTTATGAAAAGGATGCTGCTGTTTTCTCTCATTATGGCTAATTACCAGCCCTCATTCATTAGCATTGAAATGAGGTGGAATGGACTTGGGGGGAAGGTTACTTACAATTCAATTATAACCTGCAGGTTATTGTAGAGAACAGAAGCAAGTGAGACATGGTAGCAGAGATAAAAGTCTAGAGAGAAGAGAGGTTGAAACCAGGGGCCCTACACTGCTTTGCATAATATGGTAATAGGAAGCCTTTGTCTCCTGTTTGGGGTCTTCCCAAGATGCAAAACTGAGCCCATGGAGCTGAGGGAAAGGAAAGGGCAGGAGAATGAGTTTTAAGGGGATGGCTGGTGCTGTGGCCAAGGAAAATGATGGTCATTTATGAGGGACTCTCATACCTCAGGAGATGAGCCTTTATTAACATACCACAGGGTACTTGGTAATTGTTACCTTTGGAGAAAATGTGTAGTATCTTATGCTGGATAATATTGATTGGGTTCAAGTTTCCACATTTCAGGACAAGGACACAGAGAACAGAGCCAGAAACAGGATAATATTACCTCAGTGGTGAGGTGACTGTTAAAACATGGGGGGTAGGAAGGAGAGTTAACCTATGGGGAAATATATACCTTAATGGGATACTCTGGGAAAATCACTGATAATGTTGGGAGCCAACTTGTGTTTCTTACAGCTTATTCTTGTGGAGGATTGTAGTGCTTTATTCAGATAGTAATGGGAAGACTAACCCCCAAATTGGAAAATTTGAATATAGTATGGTTCCAGTATTATACATGGATGCCTTCATATCTAGAAGGGTGTCTGTGTCATACTGTGTCCTCTGATCAGAGATGGGAGATGGCAGAGGGACCAATAGAGTATGGAACATGCTTGGTGAACATGGAAGCCATACTTTTCAAATTATCTGGCTTGCTCATGAGGCTAGCCCTAGTCTTTATCTGGAAATACCCATTTTACACTGAGCCATTTCTTCACTGTTCATGTCATCTGGTACACTTTTCTAAAAGTTCATATTTTAGTGTGTGTGTGTGTGTGTGTGTGTGTGTGTGTGTGTGTGTGTGTGTGTGTGTGCTTTGCTCCTAAAGGCCAGAAGAGGGAGTCAGATGTGGTGTTATTGTGTTCCCCAAAATATTGTGCACCCTAATAAACTTATCTGGGGTCAAAGAACAGAACAGCCACTAGATACAGAGGCTAGAAAATGGTGGCACTCACACCTTTAATCCTAGCATTCCAGAGGCAGAAATCTCTCAGGATGTCTGTGAGTTCAAGGCCACACTGGAAACAGCCAGGCTTGGTGACACACACCTTTAATCCCAGCGAGTGAGCCTTTAATCCCAAGAAGTGAGCCTTTAATCCCAGGGAGTGATGGCAGAAGGTAGAAAGATATATAAGGCGTGAAGACCAGAAACTAGAAGCATTTGGCTGGTTAAGCTTTTAGGCTTTTGAGCAGCACAGTTCTGCTGAGATTCATTCTGGATGAGGACTCAGAGGCTTCCAGTCTGAGGAAACAGGATCAGCTGAGGAATTGCCCAGGTGAGGTTAGCTGTGGCTTCTTCTGCTTCTCTGATCTTCCAGCATTCACCCCAATAACTGGCCTTGGGTTTGTTTTTATTAATAAGACCTTCTAAGATTCGTGCTACAGTCAGATCCTCTGGAGCTAGAGTTACAGGCAGTTGTGAGCTGTTAGCAAAGGATGCTGGGAACTGAATTTGAGTCCTCTCCAAGAGCAATGCATTCTTTTTTGCTGAGTCACCTCTTCATCCCCATCATTTGTTACATGTTAAAAGCTGGCATACATGGATGAGCCACCATTGAAGAAGTATATAGTGAAGAATATTTGGAAATTATGTTCTCAAGAATACAGCTTAAAAAGGCGGCACTCTCTACATCTGGGTATTGTACAGTTGGGATAACACTCAGCACACAGACATCCTTTTATTTGAATTTGAGGGATCTTAGAGTTTTGTTAGTAAAAGTTCTAGTTAAGTTGTTTCTGTAAGTTTCCTTTACGACAAATGTAATTTCAATGTCTGGAACATTTTCTGTTTTGGAGGAAAGTTACTAATATTCCCTAAGGCAGAATTATGGAATTCTCAACTAAAAAATTAAGTTACAAATGCAGATAAAGGATAGAAAACTTATTGAGTTTAATATTGAAAGCTGTGTGTATATATTTTAGAGAAAATTCCAGATGATAAACACATCTGGCTACATTACTGGCTTCATTTGAGCAAATTGGGAAATTGGCTGTAGAATTTGACATCTTCTGACAACAGAATATATCTCTCCAGGAAGAGCTGTGTGGTGGGGTGCAACTTTGCAGTGTGAAATGAGTTGTCAACTTCTCTGTCTTCCACAGCTTGGACATTTTGTTTGGTATTTCTTTTCAAATTCAGGCAAGTATCTTCCAACCAGAAAAGAGGAAGCACTCATGGGAAGTGAGAATAAGAAGTATGGAGATATATCAAAACAAAACAATGGGTGAATATTTAAACAAGTTTCAGTATGGCGAATGAGCTGCATAAGCTGTATCATTTATCACTGGCACACATGAGCATGTTCTTTGGAATAAAAATTACACCATTAAAAAACCTTAGTCACAGTGTGTCTCTAAACTGAACATGGTTAATGTTGATTATTCCCAAGTCTATGATGTATTATGTACCTTACTCAACAGATGTTTATCTCTTTACTTGGGGATGGAGAAATGAGGAGAATGTTGAGACTGTGAGCTGTGATTTGAGTGAGAATGGTGTGCCTTGGTTTTCTAGGAGTGTAGGATAGTCAAGACGGCTGTACCGTGAGATACTACTGTGGAAGGCAGGAGTGGGAGTGGTCACAAGGAAATCCAAGGAAGTGACTGAGTAGTCTTGGCTTTTGGCTACTTCAGGATGTTCAATGGAGTTGCCTCGCTAGGGTCCTGGTATAATGTCAGCTAAGGCTTGTTTTATGTTCAGGGTGTGCTGTGGAATGTTCTGTATGGCAAATGTGTTGCTAATAAAATACTGATTGGCCAGTGGCTAGGCAGGAAATATAGGCGGGACTAACAGAGAGAATAAAAAGAACAGGAAGGCAGAAGGAGTCACTGCCTGCCAGCCGCCACCAGGACAAGCAGCATGTAAAGATGCCGGTAAGCCACGAGCCTTGTGGCAAGGTATAGATTTATGGAAATGGATTAATTTAAGCTATAAGGACAGTTAGCAAGAAGCCTGCCACGGCCATACAGTTTGTAAGCAATATAAGTCTCTGTGTTTACTTGGTTGGGTCTGAGCGGCTGTGGGACTGGCAGGTGAGAGAGATTTATCCTGACCGTGGGCCAGGCAGGAAAACTTAAGCAACAATGGTGGATGCACAAAGATGCCATTCCTCACAGTTGTCTCTCTCTAACATGAATATCTGTGTGGCAGACAGTGTGACTTCAAGGCAGACTGCCCACAGTGAGGTTCAAGATAGGAATGGCAGAGCCTTGGACACCCATAAGCAGAGTTCATAAAAAGGCTAAATTGTCCTACAAGTACTAGAAAAGTTTTAATAAAAATGAACACACCAATATGTCCCAGATTGAAAAAACATGGTATCCACTGATGGCTCTTGAGTATCTCCATACCACAGTGATTAGGTTTGTTCCACATTCTGTAGGGAGAAGGAACACTGGCCCCTCTTTATAGAGTTTTGTATGTAACTTTACATTTAGTGATATGTAGTTCTTAGTACTGATCTGTTATCTATAAAAAGAAATTCCTCAAAACCGCGACTTAAAGAGCTTGAATGACAAGTTCTTGTATGAGCCTCATGTCAGGCTGGGGAAGGGGCACCCGAAGAGAAGGGAGAAGTTGCAGGGGTGGATAGAAGGTACAGGGAGAGGGATGAGAGGACAAGGGAAGTCACCCCTGGGGCCCTAGGAAGCAGTGGTTGTGTGTTTATTCCCTCCTGCTGCAAGGGAACAGTGATGGAGCAAGGGCCATGCAGCAAGGGAAAAGCAGGCACCCAGTTGGCTTCCTGTTCCGGTTCGGCTTCTCCTCCCACATCTGGACAGTTTTAAACAAGCCATCTTGTCTTGGGGAAAGTTGTGTTTTCTCCTAACCGTCAGTGGTGCCCTCATCAGCCCCATGGCACTCGTGTGCCTCATCCGAAGGCACAGGTGACTTCGCAGCTTCCCACTGCACCTCAGAGTAGAACTGTTTCATACTTAGCTAAGGAATGAGTATGAGCCCCTCAGTTCTCCAAGAGTTTGGGGTTCCTTTGCCATTAGCCTTTTGGAATTCCTTCTCTTCTTACAGATCTTTGAATCATAAGCCTGGGAGGCTGTTCCTGGTACCTTTCTACTCACATAGGTGGATGCCATGGCCTCTGGTGCCATACATTGACTTTAGAACAACACTATTCATGCTTCATTTCATCTACTTATTTACAAGTCCATGTCATTCTTCTACACAAGCAACCCTTCCAGGACACCGAGCATGCCTTACTGTTCATTTGTGTTATCAATACATGGCTGACTCACTGGTACCAAACAGGTGCTTCATGTGGGTTTTATAAATTTCATTGACATGACATGCAGGAGTCAAAAAAAAAGTTGCCCAACTTCATTCTTGAATTGCTTGTCCAGATATATTGACATTATTTTCTCTTTTATTTTCTTGTTAGACATTCATTCAGCCTACAAAAGATGGAGAAATAAAAGGAAGGCTGACTGGAGCTTAATGCATTCTTGATTAATGCGGGCATCAGGAGGAGGAGAGTAATGTAGGTAAAAGCTCCCGTAACCAGCGCGATGATTGGCAGTCTCTGGGCAGAGGAGCAGGTGGCACCTGTCCGCAGATGCTGCCTCACATTTACCCCATTCTTGTCTTTGACCTTTTGGGTTTTCTTTAATTATGGTGGCATTTAGCCATGCCGGGTGTCATTTTCACGCTCATCTCGGGAGACAGACATATCCTGGGTTACAGCAAAGTGCTTCAAAGGAAGGTAATTAAAGGTGTTTATGGTAATAAAGGAAAATATAGTTGCTTTAGTTTAACTCAGATTCCATGGTATAAATGGAGATAATAAATACACTGAGAGAAAACTGCTGTTTAGTTGAAATTGTGGGAGTACACAGTCATAGACTCCTTTATCTACTTAGTCCTTCTGATGTTAAAAAGAAAAAAAAGCTACAAATAAGATTAGCTAAATAGCGTCTACCAGTACATTTTTTGACTAAAATTAATATGAATTCCTACAGGTAATTTATCAGTAAAGTGAGACCACGATATTAAATGTTCAAAAGTACAGTCATTTTGGTTTTGCAAACCACAATATGTGCTTTTGTTTTTGCTCTTTATATTTATCTGGAGGAAAACATGCCTGAGCAACCACACAGATATTGAGCAAACCTGGAAATGTAGCTAATCTGAGACTAGTGATAAAAACAAGATGAATTGCTTTTGCTTTTCTTTGTTTTTAGTATAGACTATACAACTTTCTTTTTCTTGTTTTAGAGAGATAGTTATTGGTAACTATTCAATGAAAAATCAAAGCAGTTTCCACCTTCAAAAGGTATGGCGATAATCCAGGTGGAAAACCACCAGATACACTGTTGATTATGCCATAGGTCTCACGGTATGGAGGGGAAGGGTGAACAATGGTTTCTGGTTTCTCCGAGATGTAAGGAATGCTTTGAATGAAGGAGTTTGGGAAGATCCCGTGAAGAACCAGGATGATTCAATAGGCAAGAAGGGGAACTATAGTCTCCTAATTCCAAGAGTCAAGGAACTACATTCTCCTAATTCAAAGCACAGTTTCTAACCTATGCTGTAGGGTCAAGGTGTGGGTCTCGGCACAGAGAGAAGATTCTGAGAGTGGTACACAGAGAGGGCAAACTCTGAGGGACTTGGAAGATGACCAGGGATGCCCGAGACACACTGGGGAGAGATGTGGACGCAGTGCTAATGAAAAAGCAGTGGGGATTCTCCATAGAATTATTCTCCCACTAGTAAGAGACCAAACTGGCATTGATGCATTTAAACACAGCAGGAATCCAGAATCCCACTCTGATGCTGCACACCCTATGGGGTGGAGAAGGCGAGAAAGAGAGTCAACCAAGGAACAGATGATTGCCAACAGAATCATACTGTGATGGTTGATTTTGATTATCAACTTGATTGGATTAGGAGATGCCTAGGGGATTCAGGAAGCAAACATCTGGGTGTGTCTTTGGTGAAATTATAGAGACAATCATATCCTAAGGGCTCTGATGAAATTAGTGAGTTAATCTCTTAATGGAATATGATGATGTCATTGGGAGGTGATGAAAGTAGAGGGCAGGGTGGAGTGGAGGAAATAGGTCAGTAGGGGTGTGTCTGTGGAGCTATATCTTGCCCTGGCCCCCTTCTTACACTTCCCTTCCTCTGTGTTTCCTGGTCCATCTTTATGTAAACTGCTTAGCAGTTCCACCACCATGCCTTCCGAATCATGGTGGATTGACATATCTGAAACTGAGAGGCAAACTAATTCTTACCTTAAAGTAGTTTGGTATGTAGGGATGGTGATAAGTGAACCTAATACTGCAGTGGTTTGAACAAGATGCCCCTCATAGCTGCAGGCATTTGAATATTTCCTCTTCAGTTGGTAGTTGGTTAGGTTTAGAAGGTATGGCCTCACTGAGGTCAAGCTTCAAGAGACTAAAGACACTGGGCATTTCTAGTTTGCTTTCTCTTCTTCGGACTTGCAGGTTCAAAATGTGAGCCCTCAGCCTTTGCTCTGTCTGCCATGCCTGCCTGCCTGCCACCAGGATAGACTTATCCCTCTGAAACTGTAAGGCAAATTAACTCTTTCTTCTGTAAGTTTCCTTGGCTGTGGTGTTTCATCACAGCAACAGGAAAGTAACTAGCACAAATATAAACTCTAAAACTTCCCATTAAGAACATCACAAAGCTATAAGGTTGAAAGATGCCTTGAGCTCATGGGTCCTCAAGTTTTTAGGAGCTTAGTATCCATTTAGAGGTAAAGGATTCTACATCCCAGTTCCTTCACAACTCTCTAGCTTAGTAAATGAGCTGAAATGTATGCTTCATTACATGGAAGCCCAGACTGTGACATCATTTAAGGCAGTGGTTCTCAACCTGTGGGTTGTGGTGCCTTCAGGGTCACATATCAAATATCCTGCATATCAGATATTCACATTACGATTCATAACAGTAACAAAATTACAGTTATGAAGTAGCAATGCAATAATTTTATGGGGAGGGGGTTTGCCACAAAATGAGGAACTGTATCAAAAGGTTTGCAGCATTAGGAAGGTTGAGAACCACTGGCTTAAGGCTTTGTGGTGTGAGCCAACCTCTCTTTAAGCCCCAAATGAACATGTGTGACACACACTTGGGTGACAACAGTCTCTGTTGGAAACTACCTTGAAGTCTCCGAACTTGCTCAGACCACTCTTCTCTCAGAGGGAAGCAGGAGCTGGCCTCGAACACTCAGTGCAGAGTCAAATGGAACTCACATCGCTCCCATCCATCTTAGCCTGTCTTCTTCCATGTTCTTTGCTTCATAAATTCAGATCATTGTGTGAGTTTCCACCCTCAGCTTTACTTCTCTCTTGAAACACATTTTTAACTAAACCCAACCAATAACATGCTTATATTTACTGTCTTTCTTTAGAAACGAATGCTCTGGCCCAGCACAAATAATCCCTCCACTCTATCTCACCATCATAAATACTATAAATAAATAAACTGATATTGAGAAATTATGGGGAGCTGACCATAGCTATCATCAGCCTGTATTTGCCTCATAAGCTACTGCAACGGACAGTTCAATAAATCAATAGGTAGCAGAGCTTCAATTAGGCTGAGTGTCCTGTAGATATTCATAAGGCCACAGAGATTAGGTATAAAATTGGTGTCAGAAATGGCAGGTTCCCATCATGTTATTTTTCCCAATGAGAAAATACACAAAAACATAGTTTACAGAGAGCAGACAGGTATCTTGGCATTCCCACGTGTTCTTGGGATCTGTGTGCATCTGTGCATGTCCCTTTCTGCCTTTCCAGGAAATGTTTGTGACTTACAAAATCTTGTACTAGAGGATTAAAAATACTGCTTACTGGCTTAAGAAAATCAAACCCAGAAAACCTAGGCCTACAGAATCGTGGATAATACATGGGTTCCTTTGACCAGGAGGTCCTTTTCCTGTCTAGATGCAAAAATTTTCCCCAAACCACCATGTATATTTTAAAGTGAGTGAAAAGGACTAGGGCTGTGCTAGTCACTGGGTAGAGTCTGCCATGATCAGTTTTTGAATCTCTTTGGCACAGATGGACATTTCTTATTAAGTTCTTGACAACATAACTTTGCAAATTGAGAAGTGTCTCCTTGGTTGTTGTACCTCAACTCATTTAGATTCCTGTC
>CABHPQ010145674.1:0-29513 GCA_902168405.1 Peromyscus aztecus
CTGAAAATATATCTAGCAAGATATTACAGATTTTATGTTTTTTCCCTATTTTTTAAAATTTTGTTTATTTACTTTATACCTCAAGCATAATTTCCCCTCCCTCTTCTGCCATTTCCTCCCCCACCTCCCCTCTGCCAGGCCACCTCCTAACCACTCCTCCTTTATTTCCATTCAGAAAAGGACAGGCCTCTTATGGATATGATGAACACATGGCATGTCTAGTTGCAGTAAGACTAAGCACCTCTTAGTCTTTTTAAGGCTGCACAAGACAACCCAGTATGAGGAATAGGGTCCTAAAAGCCAGCAAAAGAGTCAAAGACAGCCCCTGCTCCCACTGTTAGGAGTCCCACAAGAGGACCAATTCATACAACTGTCACATACATGCAGAGGGCCAATGTCAGTCCAAAACAGGCTCTGTGGTTGTTAATTCAGGTTCTCTGAGCCCCTGTGAGCCTAGATTATTGATTCTGTGAGTTTTCTTGTGATGTCCTTGTCCCCACTGGCTCCTACAATCCTTCTTCCTCTCCTCAGAGACTTTCCCTATACTCAGCCTAATATTTACTTGTGGATCTCTGCATCTTTTTGCATCAGTTACTGGATAAAGCCTCTCTGATGCAGAATATTTCTTTAAGTGTTTCTTTGACTTTTGAGATTCTTTTGTAAAGAATTCTCTGTTTAGATCTGTACCCCATTTTTAATTGGATTATTTTTTTCCCTGTCTAGTTTCTTGAAATCTTTATATATTTTGAAAATCAGCCCTCTGTCAGATGTGTGGTTGGTGAAGTTCCTTTCCCATTCTGTAGGCTGCCATTGTCCTATTGATGGCTTCCAGGAGCTTTTCAGTTTCATGAGGTCTCATTTATTCATTGTTGATATCAGTGCCTGTGCTATTGTGTTCTATTCAGGAAGTTGTCTCCTGTGCCAGTGTATTGAAGGCTCTTCCCCGCTATCTCTTCTATCAGGTTCAGTGTATCTGGATTTATGTCAAGGTCTTTGATCCATGTGAACTTGATCTTTGTGCATGGTGACAGATATGAATCTATTTGCATTCTTCTACACATTGACATCCAGTCAGATTAGTACGATTTCTTGAAGATGGTTTCTTCTATTTCCATGGGTATAATTTTGACATATTTGTTGAATAGCAGGTGTCCGTAGGTGACTAGAAATAAGTCTGGGTCTTTAATTTGATTCCATTGAGTCACCTCTCTGTTTTCATGCTGGTAACATACAGTTTTTTGTATTTGTTTTGTTTTGTTTGTTTGTTGTAGTGGTATTGTGTTCCCCAAAATATTGTGCACGCTAATAAACTAATCTGGGGTCACAGAACAGAACAACCACAATATTAAACCTAGAGGATAGGTAGTGATAGCACACGCCTTTAATCCTAGCATTCCAGAGTCAGAAATCCATCTGGATCTCTGAGTTCAAGGCTACACTGGAAACAACCAGGCATGGTGACTCACACCTTTAATCCCAGGGAGTGATGGCAGAAGGCAGAAAGGTATATAAGGCGTGAAGACCATAAAACTAGAAGCATTTAGCTGGTTAAGCTTTTAGGCTTTTAGCAGCAGTTCAGCTGAGATTCATTCTGGATGAGGACTCAGAGGTTTCCAGTCTGAGGAAACAGGATCAGCTGAGGAACTGGCGAGGTGAGGTAGCTGTGGCTTGTTCTGCTTCTCTGATCTTCCAGCATTCACCCCAATAACTGGCTGGCAGGTTTGATTTTATTAATAAATACCTTTAAGATTCCTGCTACAGCTTGTTTTATTATATCTGTAGAATACAGTTTGCATCAGGGATTGTGATACCTCTGGAACTCCTTTTATTTATTGTTCAAGATTGTTTTGGCTATGCTGGATTTTTTTTTTCTATCTGAAGTTAAGTATTGTCCTTCAAAGTCTGTAAGGAATTGTGTTGACATTTGGATGGGGATTGGGTTGAAACTACAGTTGCTTTTAGTTAGATGATCATTTTTACTATGCTAATCCCACTGACCCATGAGGATGAGAGATCTTTCCATCTTCTGGTATCTTCTCCAATTTCTTTCTCCAAAGGCTTGAAGTTCTTGTCATTCAGGGCTTTCACTTGTTTGGTTGGAGTTGCCACAAGATATTTTATATTATTTGTGGCTATTTTGAAGGGTGTTGTTTTCCTAATTTCTTTCGCAGCCCATTTATCATTTGTATATATGATAGCTACTGATTTTTTTTAAAGTTAATCTTGTATCCAGGCACTTCACTGAATGTGTTTATCAGCTGTAGGAGTTCCCTGGTAGAAATTTGGAGGTCCCTTATGTGTACTATCATATCATCTGTAATAAAGATACTTTGACTTCTTCCTCTCCAATTTGTATCCCCTTGATCTCCTTTTGTTTATTGCTCTAGCTAGAATTTCAAGTACTATATTGAATAGATATGGAGAGTGTGGGCAGCATTGTATTATTCTTAATTTTAGTAGAATTGCTTTGTGTTTCTGTCCATTTATTTTGATATTGGCTATCAGCTTGTTGTATATTGCCTTCATTATGTTTAAGTATGTCCCTTGTATCTCTGATCTCTCCTAGATTTTTACCATAAATGGGTGTTGGACTTTTATCAATGGCTTTTTTAGATTCTAATGTGATGCTCATGTGCTTTTTTTCTTTCAGTTTGTTTACATGGTGAATTACATTGACAGATTTTTGTCTGTTGAACCATCCCTTCATCTCTTGAATGAAGTCTACTTGATTGTGGTGGATGATCTTTTTGATGTGTTCTTGGATTTTGTTTGCCAGTATTTTATGGAATATTTTTTGCATTAATATTCATGAGAGAAATTTATTGATAATTCTCTTTTTTGTTGAGTCTTAGTGTGTTTGGTATCAGGGTGACTGTGGCCTTATAAAAAGAATTTGCCAATGTTCCCTCTGTTTCTGTTTTGTACAATGATTTGAGGAGTATTGGTATTAGCTCTTCTTTGAAAGTTTGGAAGAATTCTGCTCTGAAACCATCTGACCCTAGGCTTTTTTTTTTTTTGGTTGGAGATTTTTAATAACTGCCCCTATTTCCTTAAGGGTTATTAGTCTATTTAAATTATTTATCTGGTCATGATTTAATTTTGGTAAGTGGTTTCTCTCAAGAAATTTATCCATTTCTTTTAAATTTTCCAATTTTTGTGCAGTACAGGTTTTTGATGTATGATCTAACGATTGTCTGGAAATTTAATGATTTCCTCAGTGTCTCTTGTTATGTCCCCCTTTTCATTTCTGATTTTGATAATTTGGATATTCTCTCCCTGCCTTTTAGTTAGTTTTGGATAAGGATTTGTCTATCTTGTTGATTTTCTCAAAGAACCAACTCTTTTCTTCATTGATTGTTTGTATAGTTCTCTTTGTTTTTATTTTATTGATTTTAGTCTTCAGTTTGATTATTTCCTGCTGTCTAATCCTCTCGGATGTGTTTATTTCTTTTTGTTCTAGAGCTTTCCGGTCTGCTGTTAAATGACTAGTATGGTTTTTCTCCAAATTTGTTACGCAGGCACTTAGTTCTATGGACTTTCCTCTTGGCACTGCTTTCATTGCTTCCTACAAGTTTGGGTATTTTGTACATTCATTTTCATTGAATTCTGGGAAGTGTTTAATTTTTTTTATTTCTTCCTTGACACATTGGTAATCCAGCTGAGAGTTTTTCAGTTTTCACAAGCTTGTAGGCTTTTTTATAGTTTGTGTTATTGTTGAACTCCAGCTTTAATCCATGTTGATCTTAAAAAATACAGTGCTTAATCCAATTTTTTTGTATCTGTTGAGCCTTGCTTTGTGACCAAGTATGTGTTCAGTTTTGGAGAAGGTTCCGTGAAGTGTTGTTTAAAAAAAAAAATTCTTTTCTGTTTGGTGAAATGTTCTATAGATATCTGTTAGGTTCATTTAAGTTACAACATATTTTAGTTCCAATATTTCTTTATTTAATTTCTATCTGGAAGACCTGTCAATTGGTGACAGCGGAGTACTGAAGTCTCCCACTATCAATATGTGATTTAAACTTTAGTTGTGTTTGGGGAATAGATGTTGAGAATTGAGACATCATCTGCATGGATTTTTTTTCTTTGATTAGTATGAAGTGTCCTCCCTTCTCCATCTCTTTCGATTAATTTTGGTTTGAAGTCTATTTTGTTAGATATTAAGATAGCTACACCAGATTGCTTCTTGGAGTCATTTGCTTGGACAATCTTTTTCCAACTTTTTTTTTATGATTAAGCATTTTTTTTTATTCATTTTACAATTCAATTTCTCCTCTTCCCTCCTCCTGCCCTTCCAGCCTCCCCCTCAACCCACTCCCATTCCCTCCTACACAAAGATAAGGCCTCCCCTGGGGAGTCAGCAGAGCCTGGTACATTCAGTAGAGGCAGGTCCAAGGCCCTCCTCATGACTCAAGACTGAGCAAGGTGTCCCACCATTGGTAGCGGACTTCAAAAAGCCAGCTCATGTACCAGGAATGACTCCTGATCCTACTGCCAGGGAGCCGCTTAAGCAGATCAAGCTACACAACTGTCTCACTATGCATAGGGCCTAGTCCTGTCCCATGCAGACTCCAAAGCTATTAATCTAAATTTCATGATTTCCCACTAGTTTGGTTTGTTTGTCTCTGTAGGTTTCCCCATCAGGATCTTGATTCCCTTGCTCACAGAATCCCTCTGCTCTCTCTTCAACTGGACTCCTGGAGATTGGTCTGATGTTTGGCTATGAAACTCTACATCTGCTTCCATCAGTTACTGGAGAAAGGCTCTGTGATGACAGTTAGGTTATTCACTGATCTGATTACTGGGGTAAGACAGTTCAGGTACCCTCTCCACTGTTGCTAGTAGTCTAATATGGGGTTATCCTTGTGGATTCCTGGGAACTTCCCTAGCACTTGGTTTCTCCCTATCCTTTATGATGTCTCCCTCTGTCATGGGATCTCTTTCTGAAGTAATATCTATCTTTGACAGTGAAGTATGTTTCTCATATGCAGCCAAAGGATGGATCTTGTTTTTACCACCAATTCTATTAGACTGTGTCTTTTTATTGGAGAATTGAATCAATTGATATCAAGAGATATCAATGACCAATGATTGCTAATTTCTGTTATTTTGTTGTAGTTGTTGATGATGATTGTGTGTGTGTGTGTGTGTGTGTGTGTGTGTGTGTGTGTGTGTGTGTTTCTTTTGGTTTATGCTGGTGGGAGATTATGTATCACCTATGTTTTTGTGAGTGTAATTACCCTCCTTGGGTTGGAATTTCCCTTCTAGTACTTTCTGTAAGTTTGGGTTTATGGATAGATATTGTTTAAATTTGACTTTATCACAGACTATCTTGTTTTATCCATCTACAGTGATTTAGAGTTTTGCTGGATATCATGGGCATCTTTGGTCTCTGAGAGTCTGTAGCACATCTGTCTAGGCCCTTCTGATTTTTAGTGTCTCCATGGAGATTTCTGGTATAATTCTAAGAGGTCTGCCTTTATATGTTATTTGACCTTTTTCTCTTGGAGCTTTTAATATTCTTTCTTCATTGTGTATCTTCAGTGTTCTGATTATTACATATCTAGGACACTTTCTTTTCTGTTGCAATCTATTTGCTGTTCTGTAAGCTTCTTGTACCTCTATAGTCATGTTTTTCTTCTGGTTAGAAAATTTTCTTCTATGAGTTTGGTATCCTCTCCTTCTTCCTTTCCTATTATTCTTAGGTTTAGTCTTTTCAGAGTGCCCCAGATTTCCTAGGTGTTGTGTTTTTAGAATTAGCATTTTCTTTTACCCATGTATATATTTCTGCTATCATATCTTCGGCCCCTGAGATGATCTCTTCTTGTATTCTGTTGGTGATACTTTCATCTGTACTTCTTGTTTGCTTATCTTGATGTTCCATTTCCAGAATTCCGTCAATTTGTATTTACTTTTGTTTTCAGGTCTTGCACAGTTTTATTCACTTCTTTCAATGAATGGTTTGTTTTTTTTCTTTATCTTTATTTTTTGACATTTCTTATGAGATTTATTGATTTCATCCAATTTTTTAAAATTGTCTTTTCCTCAATCTCTTTAAAGAATTTATTGTTTTCCTCTTTAAGGACCTCTATCTTTTTCATAAGGTTGGTTTTAAGGTTATTTTCTTGTATTTTGGATGTTTTGGAATATTCAGACCTTCCTGTAGAGGGATAACTATGCTCTGGTGGTGACATATTGCCCATGGATTCTGCTGTTTGTGTTCTTACACTTGCTGTTAAGGAGAGAAAGGACAGTTGCAGTTATTCTGGGCAAGGGCATGCAGAGAGGGGGCAGTCTTACCTGGGGTTCAGGATGCTGGCCTGACATTCTGGGGGTGAAGTAAGCTTGTACTAGAGGTGTATTACAGGATGAAATATCATATTTCATCTCATAATATGATTTTTTCACTTTCTGTAAAACTTACATGGCAGTTTTTTGGAGACTGCATTGAATCTATAGATTCCTTTGGGAGTATGAACATTTTAGCAATATTTAGTCTTATGATTTGTAACATTTTAGTTAACTAAAATGAGTAAGTTCTGTAAATCTATGAAGTGACACTGTTCCTATAGGTAATGATACTGCAGAATGCACAAATTAGTGGTATTAATAGCATAGATTTTATTTAAAAACAAAAATGAAATATAGCATACTCAAACCATACTATGGACACAAGAAGCATCTTGAAGTGATATATGACAAGAAGCATCTTGAAGTGATGTATGTTTTGTTACTTTGATTGTAGTAATGACTCACAGGTAGATATATATGTTCAAACATCAACTTGCACTCATTAATGTGCAATGTTTACATATCAGGTATATGTCAGTGAACATTTGAAAAATAAATAAGATATTTATTTTCTATTTATTATGATTTCATTGGGCATGATTAAATAACAAAGGTTTCTTGAACATTTATCAGGATAATAAATAATTTTTAAATAATCTTCTTGGAAATTTTCATTACAATAAAATTGTTTAATATCATAAGAACATATAGGAGTTCCAGAAGTTATTTTACCACCTTTAAATTTCAAAATTTTATTTATTAAAACATGAATAAATTACATCAATAAACATTCAATATTGATATTCATTCTTAGGGATAATATTAAAATAATTTCTAGTAAAACACAAACATTAACCCACCTTTGTTCCTGCTGCATTTACATTGTTGTTAAGGATATCAGGACATGTTCTGGGATTTCTGTAATGCTTTACTGACATGGTATAAGTACATTATCAAAATTCTTTGTTTATAGGATAGAGAAAGGGGGTTTTGAAAGTTATTGGATAAACATAGCTTTTGTAGATTTTATATTTTACAAATCTGGGACTTTATAGATTAATACATTTTTTAATTCATTTACCTAATACATTTTGAGAACCTATGTTGTGCTAGATAACATTTTATTCATTGATGTTATGACAATGAATACATGTGAAATACCAGTGAGTCTATTCATAGCATAGTTAGAAATATACAAATTAAACAACAACAAAATGTAATAATCCTGAACTCTAGAAAGTAACAAAGTCCAAAGACATATGCAATGTCATGTGAACACTAACAATCTTATCCCACTCAAAGCATGATTTACTGAAAAAAACATTTTTTAACCTAATCTGTGCTTAGCACTCTTTCTGAAGTTGAGCTGTCCATGGATACTTGAGTTTTCTTCTAGGTTCATTATTTTATTACATTGGTCTATGCCCAAGTTCTTAATTCTAGCATCATATTGAATGATTAATGCAGCTTTGTCATATATTTTAAAGTCAGGTATTATAATACTTCCTTTTTATTATCTTTTGTCAATATTGCTTTGGTACCCAGGTTCACTGAAATTCTATCTAAATTTTTATGGATGTGATGACTATATTTACTCTCTGATCTAGATTTATTAGACTCTTAGGATCACTTTCTACCGAAAGATACAGTGAAATGGACTTGCAGAAATGATTCTTTCAGTCCTTAGCAAGGAATATGTCTCCATTTGTGGCTAATAGGCTCCTCTCTATTTTATACAGAAAAGTAAATCCCACACCACTCTTCATCAATATACATACAAAATTAAATGCATTAGAGATTTAAATGCAAGATGAGAATTTATGAAACTTCTAGCAGAAAGCAATAGAAACACACAATGATGACATTAAACTGGTCAAAGGACCAAGGCAAGATAGACAAATGGGATTGTGAATTTCATGAAAGCAGGGACCTTTTATGGAGGGTATTAGGGAAGAAGCTACATTGAAGAATGTGGACAAATATCTGAAAGCTACAATCTGAGGTCATCCAAATGTATATAGTATTCACACAACTCCACAGGAAAAAGTAAACCTAATGATCTAACTGAAAAGTAGGAAACAGGTCTACCCATCTTTACTCAAAGTAAGGTGTGAAAATGCTTATAAGATTCCTGGAACAGTGCTTAACGTGTTGTGGGATAATGGACCAAACCCACAGGGGTATTCCTCCACAGGGTAGCTACAGTGGTTATTTTCGGACCTCTAAAAGATAAGTGCAGAAAATGATGGGAAGAAAACAGAACTTCAGCATGCTATTGGTGTTAAGGAAAACCAAAGCAGGTTTAATGGAAGCAATTTGGGAATTCTTCAAAATTAAAAAATACAACTGTGAAGCAAATAATCTGACTAATAAGTATATGATCCACAGTAAATAAAGTTGATATGTCAAGAAAATTGCTGCAATTGTTTATAAATTACAGCCATATTCACAGGAACTACCAAATGAAAAGGTAGTGAATACAAACAATGTGTTTCCCAAACATAACAGGATACCTCAAAGCCATGTAAAATATGGGGGTACTGTCATTTATGACATCACAGACGGAACTGGAAGACACATAATAGTAAGTGAAACAAGCCAGAAAGATAACTACTTTATGAAGTCACTGGTATGTGGAATTTAAAATTGCTGGTTTCATGGAAGCTAAGGGAAAGATTAATCAGTCACTACTAAATTACATATTACTAAGACACTTAATTTTTAGTATGTTATTGTACAATTGAGTGACTGTATTTAAGGATAATGTATATAGTAAAATATATTTTTGCCACAAAACTAAAAATTCTTTGGAGAAAATTATGTTTTCCCTTATTTGAACATAATACTTACACATAGACACACATATATGTATACATATACACACACACACACATATATATATATATATATATACCCTTATACAATATAAATGTCTAAATAAATTTACATATATGTACAAAGACACACATATAGAATTCATTTTTATAATTGCTTATTGGTTGTTTACACTCACAAGCTGTGTGTCACCATTGATCTAGTATATCTTTTAAGCAGGGCACCATTTTTAATCAAAGGGTTTGTAGCTGTATTGCTATTTATGTTTCTCTTTTGGTAGCATGTTGAGTACTTTCTTGTACCAAAGATGTTAACATCTAAAGGAGCTGTCCTCAAACAGTGGGTCACAACTCCTATAGCAAACCCCTGTCTCCAGAAATATTTACATTATGATTTATAACAGTAGCAAAATTACAGTTATGAAGTTGCAATGAAAATAATTCTATGATTGGGGGGTCATCACACATGAGATACTTTATTAAGGGGGCCCAGCATTTGGAAGGTTAGGAACCAGTGACCTAGAGTGAAGAAAGGTTCTATGTTGGCACCATACTATGGTATCCATTAATATAAAACACATACAAATATGTATATTTTCCCTTTCATTTAAAACACAGACAAAATTTAATAAATTTGTAGCAACTGTTAAATATTGAGACAACTGTTAAAATAAAAAACTATGCAAATCTCTAGTCCTTGGAGGCATACAAAAAGTTAGGAACTCCATGCCTGTGGGTGTCTGTGAGTTGGTAAGAAGTGTGACAACTTCCTTAGCCACACATGGCATTCCCTGTCTTTACACATTCTTCATTGAAATTTCCAATAAGGACTTTAATATCCATATTAGTGACAACTCCATTCAGGACTCCCAAGTCAAGGCTGAAAAAGGACATTCAAATTTCTGTGTGGTCTGTTTTCCTACAATTAGAATGATTCCTAAATTATTCTTGTTGATCATTGGAAATATCAGTATGAATTGTTTAATGAAGTAATTATTTTTTTATTTTCAATGCACAATGAACTTGGCATTTGCATTATCTACCTGCATGGTTTTTGAAAATGGAACTTTGATAGTGGCTAAAACCTTTGTTGAAGTAAAAATTGACTTATAAATATTACTCAGTGATCCTACAGAAACTTCTTCAAAGCATGGCACCTCAATAATCAAATGTAAGTATAATTCATATTTCTCAAGGTAAAGGTTTTCTAGTTTATTTTGAGTAATTCTTGTTAATTTAAACTTTTGACCTTCAAGTACTTTCAAATACATCAAACTCTTGTTTATTGTCTAGGTGATAATTTATTTATGCATTCAGTTATAGTTTGAACAGGGGCACATATACAATTGTACCATCAGAGTAGACATGCTGTTACAGAATTTACATACAATTTAAAATATATATGTAAGTTATGTGTTTCTAATAAAAAATGTGAAAAGGAACTTTTCTGCCAGCACTGAGATTAAAGGATTTTTACCAATATCTTCATTCAGGGATGTTTTTCTATTATGTTCTCTATTAACCTACTGGATGTTGGCCTTCACAAAATGTACGTATTTAACAGAAGAAAGAGAGACCTTTTTTACTCTGAATTACAATAATTAGTGTAATTTTATTATGTTTCAATTAATTGCTATATATTAACATAGCATATTTTATCATAAAGAGCCACTTGTAGAGTCAAAAAAACTTCAAGTTTATATTTGTACTATAGTTGTTACTGATAATGTGAGAAAACATTTTTCTTCATATTTACTTCTGATTAAAAAAAAGAGAAAATGAAATTTGTGGCATCCCTCACATAAAAGTATTTTGGTAAAGTACATGTATTTATAAAGTATATTCTTGTAACAACATTTCTTTTTCATATTATTCTATTACTCAAATTTAAATTCACCTTCAATGAGGAATGAAATCACCATGAAGTTATTGACATTTATAATTTATTTATCTAGAAATACTCCCATTGTATGAGATTATTCATGTTTTAAGTACAAGAAACATGCACTTGCTTAGTCTATTCAAATGCGATCATTCTTAGTGAACACTTCTATGTCCCCTCATTCATGAATATTTATAGAATCTTAAGCAAAGACAGAGTTAGCACTGTTGAATTTTATGATCACAGTTTTGTTAACAGTTCAGAAGTTTCATGCTCCCCTTTGAGAGGTGCTGTCTCTGATCTATTTTTGAAAAATTGGGTAAAATCGCTATATTAATATTTAAAGAAATAACAAATCTTTGCAAATAAAACATAAGCTTCTTTGGTTGAATCACTCTGGATCCCAAGCCCTTAAGAATATACTCTAAATATTTTATGCTGGAGATTTTTTTTAATTAATTATTTTCATTCTTCAAAGACTCTAGTGACTCCATGTTTGTTCTTACAAACTCTTTGGCAAATTCAGAACATAAAGATGTTTATTATAAACTTCTACAGGAATATGAACATCAATCAGACACTAAAGAAGTCACCAAAACTTAATTAAAAATAAAGCTTGAAGTGTTCTCCAAGATGTTATTCGGATCCGTACCTCTGGTCATCGCTTTCCACAAGTTCATATCTGAGAACAATTTTCTGGGCCTATAAACTTTACTGCCTTTATGGAACAGCTTAAATAATTTACAAAGATCTTCCAACTAACATATTTAAGAATCAATTTGTATGAATATTTGAGTAAATTTGTCTGTCCATGCACTATGAAACGTCTAAATGATAAAGAGTTAAAATTTATTATGTGCATTTCTTCTTTTACCTATAAAGCGCTATTGGGCCTTATCATTGTGTGTGATGAAAATATTTTGTTTTTGATTTTTTTATTGACCCCATCTCTCTGTTTTTGATTTTTATCAATTTACTACATACCTATCTGGCATCAGGAACTAAATAGTTTGTAGCTTTTGATATATGTTCTCTTCAAACTTCAGGTCACATATTTATGATAAATGAGACAGATACAGGATGTTTCCAATATTAAGCACTGAACAGTTATTGCATCCCATGTGGCTTGTGTCTGGCAATCTTCCTGTGGTGGTGAAGGAGTGAAGAAAGGGCAAACATTCAGACATGTAGAGAAAAGGTGGGGGAAGGTAGGCTATGTATGATCTGACGATCATGTGACATCAACTGTGCATCAACCCAGAACTTCAGCATGTTGAGTATGTATGACTCATGGGTAGAGGTTGGTTAGGCTTGGGAGGAGGTCTCTGTTGATGAGCAGTCTCAGGTCACAGTCATTCTAAAGGAGAAAGCCATGGTTGCTAACTTTTGCACGCACCAGACAGTTGTTCATAAACACTCCTACTTGTATACAATGCCAGAATGCACCATTCAGACCAGACAAAGTCTTTCTCTCCAGATATCTCTGAACCTAACCCTGGGGAAGGCTTTCCCAATTGGAATGGGTTCTGGGTCTGAGGCCTTCTTCCATAACATACCTGGTTCATGTCAAAACAATTAATGCTCATACAGAACTTCACTTGCTCAGAACACACAGATTTTTTTTTTTAAACAATATGTATGTTTTCTCAGCTTTGCTGTTTTTCCTAATAAGGATGTCTGATCACTTTTCTACCAAAATTGATCTCACTGGAATACTTTCAATAATATTTAAAAGTGATCAGGAATATGAGATACATATAAACATATTTTGACCACTGATTATTTAATATAACCTACAGAAATACCTGATTCAGCACAAAAATAGTTTGCCTTTTTTTGATCCTTTAGTAGCAATAAAGAAACAAAGAAACCACACACACACACACACACACACACACACACACACACACCAATCCTACAATCATAGTATGTTGATTAATATCAGTTCCACATGGCTCATTTTAAACTTCTTTGCTATTTTTATCAATGCTATATTATAGAATATTGCAATCATAGTGATTCCCATGAGTTAAATTTGTTCTTAAATCTGTTTTTAAGCATATGAACCTTTAGTCATCATTTCAGAAAACATTAAAGAGCAAGTGCTACTTTTCTTCTCAGTTCAGGGTTACATTCCTCTTGAGGGCAAGGTTTTCTATCAGGAACATCTTTACCCCTATGCGTATTTAGCATGGAATATTTCAATTCTTACTTCAGGAATCAGGGTATATTAGGAACAACCTTTCAAATGCTTTAAACTACTAAAATCAGCCTAAAATGACTTGCATTCTCTATACTAATATTTTATTTGTCTTTCTGTGATGCAGGTCTGAAGATGTGAACCATCCTTAGGGTACTTGGTATTTTACATCTTAATTATGAACAACTAGTTAAATTTTATACCTATGCTATTAATAATTTATTTTCCAATTCTTTATTTTTAAGGAACAAATGATCTGTAGTCCAATAAATGTCTAGTTTCTAGTCATATTATTTCATTAAATTATAAATAACCAGCCTTGCTGGTTGTGCATACTAATTCTGTCAAATGGAAGTTTAAGCAAGCTCATCATCAGTTCAAGGCCAGGCTAAACTAGACAGTACACTGGAGGCCAGTCTAGAATATAGAAAGAACCCTATCTCTAACAAATCAAGCCACTGTACCCTATCCCCAAAGCTCCACTAACTGAATGTGAGTGTGTTGCAATAATTATACAAAACCCACGTAAGTTTGCATTTGATCATTAGTAGACCTTTAAGGAGAGTTATCAGGTGACTTGTGGCAAGGCCTATTATGAAATAATAAGAAGGTAGCTAGAATACGGAAGAGGAATCAATTAGCAGATCACTGATAGAAACCATTCTGAAATATGAGAGAGAGCAAAAAGGTAAAAAGAGAGAGAGGGAAAAGACAAAAGAATGGGAGAGGTTTAGGCAAAGAAACTAAAAATGAATAAAATGTTCAAGAATTAATGCTAAATCTGCTATTAATACTAAGGTTAATATTTAAAATATAACAACAGAATACTTATTTTTGCCACAAGAAATACCCACCATACAACTTAGACAAAAGACTATAAGGGAGAATCTTGGAGTCCATCAAGATACATCTGACTTCTCAACACCCATAATAGAAACACATAAAGGGGGACTATATCATTGAGAACAGGAAGAAATCTCAAAAGATAGGATGGTATAGTTTATAGGGTATAATATATAACAGATCTTTAATTACATCTTTATATATATATTGCTGTGAACCATTTTGAGGGTATACTCTTTATGAAGACATGGATGTTTGGGATGAAATAATAAAAACAATCACAAAAAGAATCATTTTGGGCTTGAAAGATGGCTCAGGGGTTAAGAGAACACATTGCTCTTTCAGAGGGTGTGGGTTCAGTGCCTAGCACCTAAATGGCAGCTCACAATGGTTTTGACTACAGTCCCAGAGATTCTAACACACATATTGTGTAGATTCACACGTGTAGGCAGAATACTCATTCACAAAGGACAAAAATAAGGTTAAAAAACATTTTTAAAAATTGGAAACAACCTAGATTTCCCTCAACAGATGAATGGATAAAAAAATGTGTTGCATTTATAGAATGGAGTGTGATTCAGCTCTTAAAATATAAAATTGTGAAATTCACAGGCAAATGGATAGAACTAGAAAAATTTACTCAGAGTGAGGCAACCCCGACCCAGAATGACAATTATTGTTTGTATTCACTTATAACTGTGTATTAGCTGTTAAGTCAATGATAATCAAGCTAAAGTCTGTAGAAACACAGAGGTTGTGTACTGAATAAATGATAGATATACTTATGAAATAAAAATAGCATAGTTACAGGTAGATGGGGGCATTGAAAGAGGGAAATTAAGTGGGAAGGGGGAGGAAATAAAGGTAGACAGCTAAACTTTAGAGCATTTCCTTATGGAGTACTTTTTTTGTACTGAAATCCTGGCTCAATAATGTTTTATGTGGAATTGTCCTCTGAAGGTGTACTTCCAGATTAACAATAGCATAGAACATGGAGAACTCTTTCACACAGGACCTAAAAGACAGGATTTGATTTTAAGAGTTTTACATAACTAAATTTCAAGGAAAAGCAATATATATTTTTATAATATTTAAGGATAAAAAGGATCATACCAGAGGCTTTGAAAGAAACATTAAAATTAGCTTCTAATAGTTTACATTTTTGTAAAGCAATATTCACATTACTATTTATATTCATATTTAAGTCTCAAAATTATAATATTGAACAGTAAAATATAATGATGAAAATAGGAAAGAATGAAATTGAAAATGTAAAATAACACTGTATTTTTATGTAATATCAATATTTGATGAAAGTACAACTTATTTACAAATATGATAAGTACCTTAATTTCTTCCTAATTATCCATGATGAAGAGTAGTAAGCCTGAAGAATGGTAGAGTATTAAAAGACTTCTGTGATTCTTGATGGTTCTAAAATTATCTTATAAATTAGCAATGCTTAATGTTTGAAGTATTTTATATTGTTTTATTAGTCTTAACTGCACTATTCATAATTAGTTCTGAAATTATAGAGTATTGCTTAAATATTCTTCAAATAGTCTTTACAAAGATATTATTAAAGTTTGTTTATTGTGATTAGAAAATTGAAATAGACTATATACATTAAATAAAATATCACAGCTGTATGAAATTATTCCAACAATGAGCATAGGAGGAAGTAAAAAAGCTTAAGACTATATAATTTATTCATAGTTTACCTTGACAGTATTTATGTTCTTTTTTGTAGAAGGGGTTTTTATGCCTACAGGTTTTGATAAGGTAATTGCAATGCAACCATTAAGTAATAAAATAAACTGCAAGTATTTTCAAACATACAATGCTAAAGAGAATGTACAAAAATTGGCCTATACAATAAAAATTTTAAAAAAGAAAATTACCACAGATAATTGATAGAGATTGCTTGTTAACGTGACATAATGTGACAGATGGTTTGGAGCATGCTTGTGATTTTGGAAATATAAAAATAAACAAATAGAAAATTTTGGAAGACCAAAACAAAAGGAATAATTTAAAAATAAACTGTAAAGGCAATAAGATATATGAACAGTGTCATAGAAATAACATTATTCCTATTACTTCAGAGTCACTAGAAATTTCTGAGTCTTCAGGCACATATTTCAGTGTATATAAAGGTTAAAATAGAGAAATAGCTGTCTTTTAAAAAATAAATAATATTGCAATAATATTTACACAACTAAAGTGCTATGGTTTCCATATGAAACAACCCATATGGTAGCACTCTTTTGGTAGGGTATCACAACTAGATATGTCGTCTGTTACTGAAGAGAGAAAGTAGACTGCTCGTAACACATTTTTGAAGGTTCTAATTCACCCCTGTGCCCTTCCCTTCTGTCTGCTTATTGTCATCTATGAGTGGAAGACACAGCTGCAGGACATGCTACACCCATCAAGATGGTCTATCAGGCCAGTAGCAACAACCAGCCATGAATAAAACCCTTTGAGTCTGCAAGTAAGAACAATCCTTTCTTATATATGACACTTATGTCAGGTATTTAGTTTCAGTGGTGTAAAGTACAATATAATCTTTTTTCTTTCCTAAAATGATCTCCCTCGTATGTTTCTGAATATTCAAGATTTATAATGATCCTATTTGTATATCAACATTTTTTTTTTTTCTGGGATCTGGATCCAGCAAGTAAGAATGACTATGTTGGCATTAGTTAATGAATGCCACTTCATTTTCAAATGGAACATCCCTACTTCTCATTTGACCTGATCTGCTCTCTAGGAGGCAAAAATCAACTCACTAACAGCTGTACAAAGCTGTATGTACGGCCCATATTGACTCAAAATGGCAGTCTATCTGTAAAAGGAAAACACTGGATAAATGAGGGGAATAGTAGAATCCTCACCGCTGAAAGGCAATTTGAGCAGCTGCTAGGATTGAATCAATGAGCTCTGAAGGTGATTGATCAATTACTCTAGCTTCTATAGGAACCCCTTTTACTTCCTGCTGATTTAGCAGCATGATGAGACCAAAATGGCCAGAAGCAATCCGGACATCCAATTTAATGGAACCATGACCATGTTTCCTGGTGGAAACATTCCTCCTTTGAGAATAGAATTAATTTATTGAGCTCAATATTATAGGGCCAGAGGGAAAACAAGCACTTTAGCAGGTAATTTTACTTTATTGTGAGAGTTGCAGTCTTCTTGATTGTTGGAACCATGTACTTTAGTCACAGAAAAAAATATTATCATACATGTATTGCTGTGTTAAAAAGGCATAAGTGTTATCTTCAAGATGACATCTTGGTCCCAAATGATGTTTTTCTTTGAGATGTTCTCATAAGTAGAATATATAAAGATAGCCAATAATTTTCACAAACATTGTCTTTTCATTGGTAAAACATAATTTTACCCAGAAATTTATAGGTGTAAACCAATTGCTGAAATTTTGTCATACTAGCAGTGTCCTGTGCTACAATATTGTAATATTGTAGACATAGTACTTTTTTTTTCAATGCATGCATTGTGGTGCTGGGATAAAGCACTGTGAGCGTTAAGGAATATGTGCTCATTTGTAAGAACAAATCATTACCAACACTGTGATAAAGGAATGTACAATCAATTTGTCAACAGAGGTTTACTGACACTCTACAGTATATGAATGTAAACTCTACCATTGTCTCTGTCAGTCAGAAGTTAGATATTTAGCAGTGACAGTAGCGAAATCATTCTGGCACAGGAACATCATAACGTCAAACCCATGCATAGTTTACAACTCTGTAATCAAGGACAGTGTGTCTACAGCTATTGCGTAAGCATTGACATAGCAGGAAAACAATGAGTACTAACCTCTTCCACCTGGTTATTAGGAGCCTTATTCACATCTTAACTTGTGATGTTAATTTTATCGGACAATATATCATTTTAGAGACAGACTAAAATGCTGTAAAGAGTAATTTTCAAAAACACTCCCATAAAACTTTGTGAAAGATTCAAGTACCATGAGAACTATGATCCCATGCTTTAGGATAAAATGGCAAGTGGCGGCTGGATAGTCAAGCAATCATGTTACAGCATCTTAAGGTGTTGAGACACACAGTGAGATGAATGAATTTCATAACCTTGAGTAATTACTCACCCTAATTATCTGTTCAATAAGTATCTTGGTGAAAAATATTTTTTATAACTTCAAAAAGATCATTTTAGGAGAAGCGTTTGTTAAAGCTGTCAAGTCCATTAAAAATAATTTGAAGATTGCAATGATCCTGTTTATATATTATTATGGCACTTGAATTTAGGGAAGGTTTTAAAGAGACACTGCCTGACAGATATTACCAGCTGTGAGCAGGTTGAAGATTGCTTTCTAGATAGCAGTTTAGGCAAATGAGAATTAAGAAATTCCATTTGAAGATGGAATGGCATAAAAATTATCAATTTTAGTTAGCTAATGACACTATTGTCTTTTTTACTTGTTGAATCCAACTCTAAAGTATGTCATGATAACATATATGCATAATCATTTTAATTTCAAACTTGAAAATTATGTTGGTAGCTGTGATAGCTATTCTTGGTTGTCAAGTTAACTATATCTGGAATATATCCAGAAATGGAGGGCATACTTGTGATCTGGATCTTGAGGCATGAAGACAACAGGCCTTTGATCTGGACCTTGAGAGTAGGTGACACACGCCTTTAATCTAGACCTTGAGGCCAGAAGGCACACCTTTAATATAGGCAACACCTTCTGCTAGGACAATGGAAGAAGGTAGGGGGTGTGTTTGTTAATTAGACGGGACAATATATCATTTTAGAGACAGCCTAAAATGCTGTAAAGAGCAATTTTCAAAAATACTGCCATAAAACTTTGTGAAAGATTCAAGTATCTTGAGAACTATGATCCCATGCTTTAGGATAAAATGGCAAGTGGCTGCTGGATAGTCAATGCAATCACGTTATGCATCTTAAGGTGTTGCAATACCTAGCCTTCTCAGGACATCCATTTTTTTTCACTGGCATTGGAGTCTATTTCTTCAGGATTCCAGCAGGGATTGCAGCATATACAGAAGACCATCTGAGACACCCAGCCTCTTGGGAATGAGTACCTACTGGATTCTTGGACTTCTTATTCACAGCTACCCATTATTGGACTGCAGCTTTTAAGTCATTCCAATAAATTCCAATACATATATGTGTATATATATGCATACACACACACATATATATATATACATATATATGTATATATATATATATATATATATATATATATATATATATATATATATAGAGATAGAGAGAGAGAGAGAGAGAGAGAGAAAGAGACATACAGAGACAGAGACAGATCCATTCTATTCATTCTATAAGTTCTGTGACTCAAGAGAACCAGGACTAATATAGAAGCTTTGGCATTATAGTATTTTTTAAATTGAAAAGTATGATCAACTTAAAAATAACTAGGATTTTTTCTAATATTTAAATGTGTGATTCCTTGAAATATGTGTCTGTTTTTCTTCATTTTGGGACAATTTATTATTTCCTAAGGCAATTCTGAAGTTCCTTAATGAGGACTACTTTTCTTTCTGTGAAGAATTTCAAGCCATTCTATAATATGATGAGTGACCTCTGTGAGAGTGCCAAACAAACACCTTAATAGGCTCCTCAGCTTTCTGTCAGAAAGCAGGCCTCAGTTTCATTTTTCTGGAACTGAGAAGGAGTTCTTGAGAACAAACCTGAACAATGGGCAATCAATCAACAATGCCTCTGACAAAAGGGACAAGATAGCATGTACCAAGTCTGAGTCAGCCTTAACAGTAACTCAAGGCAATGACCAAATAAGGACAAATCCTGGATTCCCCCTTAAGACGTGCCTGGATATACCCAAAGGTGGAAGGGTTATAGCCCCAGTCAATCTGAAATGTATTAATGTGACTGCCTCTTGCTAAGCCCATCATATCTAGGATGACCTAACCATTCCTGAAATTCATTTAGCTATGCTGAAAAGTAGCCTGCTTGCTCTTTTTAGGGTCACCATCTTGTCTTATGGCTATCCCTTGCATGCTGGAATTTTTACTCTCAAGAAATAAACATATAGCTGAAGTTTTCTGGTCTTCCCTGGTCCCGCGGTCCTGAGGTGCCACAGCCGCTCAGACCCAAGTAAACACACAGAGGATTATATTAATTAAAACTGCTTGGCTATTAGGTCAGGCTTATTAATGAATATCTCTTACACTTAAATTAACCCATAATTTTTATTTGTTTAGCCACATGACTTGGTACCTTTTCTCAGCTCTGCCTTGACATCTTGCTTCCTCTGTGTCTGGCTGGCAACTCCTGACTCTTCCCAGAATTTCTTTAGTCTGCTCACCCCACCTATACTTCCTGCCTGCCTACTAGCCAATCAATGTTTTATTAAACCAGTGTACAAAAGCATTATCCCAGAGCATAAACATTCTTGCTGATTGCATATGTGAATAGTTTTCTTTGTGTGATGACTAGTAGACCCTAACAATGTGACCCATTTGTCCCTATCATCTTAGGTAACATATTACTAACTGCTAGACAAGTCCACAAAGCTAGAGTACTTCTGTCTACTACCTGATCACTCATATAGCAGGAGGTTAATCAGAGTAAGCACAGTTCAATTTAGATAGGAATCAATGCCTTCTAGGAGATACAACCATAAAAAAAAAAGCAAATGGTGGTTATTTGGGGGAAATAAACTTTGGCATGGCTTATTTTTATTTTTTTATTTTTTTCTAATGGGAGAGACACTAGAAACTAGGAGGAGCTAGAAACATGTTTTGTTTGTTTGCTTTGGAGAAGGAGCCATGCTATGTCATCTTGGTTGCCCTGGAACTCACTATGTACCCAAGTCACAAGAGTTCCATTCTTTAAGAGTTCCCTACTTTATGACCTAGAACAATTACTTGGGAAGTGATCATGCTCCTGTGTTCTGATTGTTGCTATGTTCTCTACAAAGTATCTCTTTTCTAGACTCTCATTCATTTTGTAAATCTGTAACTGGTTTCTTGCAAGCCTGGACCACATGTTTATATAATTACCTTTTCCAAACTTGTGAATTTTGAAAAAAAAAAGAAAGAAAAAGTAATCAACAAAGACTGGTAAATTCACAAATCTCTTTTTATATAATTTTATTTAATATTTACTTTAAAATAAATGTTTGAACATATTTGATTTGTGTTGCAAATTTATGTTTATGGGTTATGATGCCATTTGGAACATCTTTTTTTAGGATGTAATATTTTTATTAATTTTTTGAGAACTCCATATAATTTTCTTGATTACATTCACCTTTCACTCCCCTAACTCCTTCGAGATCTATCTCTTCTCCCTTCCTCCCCAACTCTGTCCTTGTTTGTTTGTTTTGTTTACTAAACAACTACATTGCAGCAGATTCTGGTCCTCTGTTTTTTGTAATATTTCTACCTGCACTTTCCCAATGTTCCCAAACTTTATATTTGGGGGTTGTGTTGTGAAGTATAAATGTTTTATCTGAGAATGAGCAACCCATAGTCAGTTGTTCTCTGCATTTTAACCAGTTGTGACTTTCTGTAATGATTTCTATCCACTGCAAAAAAGAAGTTTGAGAGGTGAGTGCCACATTTGTGTGTGGATTTAAGGACATGTATATTGAATGCAGTTAGCTATTGCATTGGTTTAAGAAACTGGCAATAGTGGGTACTCCTTTAACTTCTATCACCTCACCAGCCATGGATAACAGGGACAGGCATGAGTTATTCTTGTAGAGTGAGCCTTAAACCCAATCACATAGTTGTTGGATAAACCCAGCATTTAAGAGCTATTATTGCACTTCTAAGAGGTCACTGTTGTATTTCATAGGCATTACAGATGGATATGACTATGGATTGTTTTTCAATAGTCAAATCAAGCTGAGTTACTATTGTGCATTTAAGAGTCATTGTGGCTCATAGACATTACAGCTGGATATGACTATTGATTGCTTTTCTAACTAGGCAGCTTGCATGTTTTTTTATTTTTTAAATACCATAACAGCTAATATCCTTTTTTTCTAAATAAGAAACAATCAGAAGCAACCCACAAAAAAGTACTATGGGATTTCCAAAGTTTTTACCAGGGTTTTTTAGAGACATGTTGAATTACCTACCAATAGAAGATCCAGAGTCCTGCATAGGTTCTGGCAGATGAAGTTATATGGATTATGTTTCAGCATCTTTAAATTGGACTATTCTATGCTATTTTTTCACTGGACACAAATAGAAATGCCTGTTCCTTGCACATAGATACCAACAGACCAAGTCCATGATTCCATCTAAGTCTGTATGGTGAACCAATAAGTGCACTGTGGTTACTTACAGAAGCATGGGTATATATAGCAGTCACATGACCCAAGTGTGATCAGCTCTTATAATATGGGTGATTTTTCACAATATTTAAATTACAGACTCTTCTGAAAACTACACCCCAAAAAGAGTCTTCTCTCTATACAGCAGTTGAAGTTGAACAACCTTTTGGAGGACTACACAAGTATTGTGAGTTTTGCATAGGTTTTGTGATTCTACTCCCTCCCCTTATGAGGCAGTGTTTCAATATAAAGGAAAGAGCTAGACAGCAGTGACTCTTTGAAACATGATCATGTTCAGACAATGAAGACTTCCTTTGGATAAACAGTTCATGAAACTATTGTGCTGTGTTACTATCTCTCTTCTTTGGTTCAACACACAATGTTCTTGAGAGGAGTCCTCCTCAGAGAAAAAAGGTTAACATGTCTCAAACCAGAGTGCTTATCCCATATTTCTGTAATGTGCTCTCATACTCTTTGGCAAGATATTCCTGGCTAGTCAGCACAGGACCAGATGTTAAATAACTAAGAACAGCCCCAATGTATTTAAGGTGCAGAAATTCTTTAAACCATTTAATATTAAACCCACTTATCTCCTTTCACCAGATCCTTCATGGTTTTTCCTTATAATTTATCTTTTCCCTTGGTTTGCCTATTGATCAGCTTTTACATTTCCCTGTGGAGATTGTAGTATGGAATGCTTCCTCTTGATAACTGTAACTATAATAAACTGTCTGTACATTTGGTAGTCATCCCCTTATACGTTGACCTTCCTGAACAGTAAATTTACTGCAAAAGTACAGTTTGAGATCACAGTCATAAAGTACTTTTCTTTATTGATTTGCTAGACAAAATAGATTGCTGTGTGTCTATAATTTTGAAGGGAGAGACAAGCATGACCTTGATATGTCCCTTTAATGTCTGAGGCATTTGCTGATGCCACTAAGTTGTGGGACTATGTGGTCAAGCCTGATGTCATAGATGACATTTTCACTTGATAAATGCATAGTGCTCCTAATGATAGCAAGTTCCTGGTGGCAGTTCAGGTGAATTTGTAGGTTAAAGCTCAGAAGTCTCTAATAGGACCCAGAATGGAGATTAAAATTATTTTTCAGATTAAGAACATTTATATTCAACAACAATATAATGCACTCCACAATTTGAAGTAGCAATATGACCTTTGGCTACACAAAACTGCCAAATAATGTGTAGCAGCATTCTTATGTTAACAGAAACGTTTCTGAGCAAAATAAATGCACTTCTGAAGTCCTGGAAATAATCCTGGGAAACACCTCTGGTTTGTTCACTTAAAACAAAAGACTCACAATAAAATCTGTATAAGAATTTCATTTTTGGCTGGGTGGTAGTGGCGCATGCCTTTAATCCCAGCACTCGGGATGCAGAGTCAGGAAGATCTCTGTGAGTTCAAGGCCAGCCTGGTCTATAGAGCAAGATCCAAGACAGGCACCAAAGCTACACAGAGAAACCCTGTCTGGGGTGGGGGGAGAATTTCATCTTACCTGTAGAGGGAATAGTAACCTGACCTTCATTCAAGAGATTCTTGGTGTTTCACATCCCATGGGACACTGTTACCATCTGTTACAGTGTGATGGAAACCTTGTCTGTAGTCACCATTCTTAGTTCCAGTTTTTTAGAGGATGTGAGGCCTGAGGAGAATTCTTTCCTATCCTGCCCCCCCTCCCCGCCCATAGACTGGCATAGATAACTTTGGGGACAAGGATAATTATATTCTCATTATATCTATAGCTTTAATCCTCATTATAATCAGAAGCTCTTTGGCTGGTGAACTGTATTTATCTAAAAAAACATTCTAATAGTGCCTAATCTACAGAGAACAAAACTATATAGCTTCATATTTTTACAGATATTTGGCTTAAGTGGTTTCTAAATGTAACTATATCATTAGATACAAGTGGTATTTCCTAGTGATTTAAATTTTAATCCCTTATTAACTAATGACAATAATTATGATTTCATGTTCCTCTGAGTATTTTTTATCTTTAATATCTTCTCAATACTTAAGTCCTTTGGTTGTTCATTAGTATTTTTCTTTATAGTCACTATGTCTATTAGTTAGATTTCACATCAGTGCTATATTATTTTGATTTTTGTTGCCTAATAGTCAATATAGGCATTAGGTAGTATAAGATATTTTTAATTGCTTTATTTAGTCTAAAATCTTTGCAGATCCTCTGTTTGTTTGTTTGTTAAGACAGGGTTTCTCCATGTAGTTTTGGTGCCTGTCCTGGATCTTGCTCTGTAGACCAGGCTGGCCTCGAACTCACAGAGATCCTCCTGGCTTTGCCTCCTGAGTACTGGGATTAAAGGCGTGTGCCATCACCGCCCGGCCTCTTGATCTTTTTGTAGCTTTCTTTTCCTTCCTAGTTTTCTAGAGAGATCTAGAGGTACATTTAGGAATAATGTGGCTTTACAGTTGTGCACTGCTCTTTATGGAAAGGAATGGCACTGAATGTTACCAGTGTTCGATGAGGTGGTTCCACTCAACTAAAGTTTGGTGGTACTCCAAACTCTAGCTAAAATCTAGATGTTTCTTAATGAAAATTATGCCCTGAATTTTTTCCACAATGTTTTACAGGGTTTAAGCCCATATATATGCAGCTTAATATTTTTAAAAAATTTTCAAAGAAAACTCCAGGAGGATTTGGTGAATTTTTCGTTACAATAAGTCCTCTCCATTGATACTGAGCCAGAGTCAGTTTCCTAGTCCATTCATGTAAATTGATTGTTTGCATACGTGCAAATGATGTCACATGTTTTACTGGCAACTACTATAATACCCTGGAAAACAAATAATTGCATCTAGGGACTATGACTCCTGGTTAATACTTACACATAATTTTTCAGGGCTTACCAGACTTAGTTACAAAGACTGAGTCTCAAGAGTAAGGAATCTAGGTAAATTTCCTGAAAGCTACAAGACATCTCAGTCAGAAGTTCTCCTTCCTGACTTGGGATCTGCTGCAGTGCTTGAAACACCTGTGTGACACTCTCACCGATTCTCTTTCAGGCAGCAGCCACCCAGGCAGGTCCCTGGAGCTATTTGAAATGACGCGGTGAGCTTTCCTAGCTTCCCTTTTGTCTATGTGGGACTGTCTACAGAAATGTAACACGAATCTTAAAAGTTCTTATTAATAAAAACAAACCCCGAGCCAGGTATTGGGATGAATACTGGAAGATCAGAAAAGCAGAACAAGCCACAGCTAACCTCAACTTGCCAATTCCTCAGCTGATCCTGCTTCCTCACACTGGAAGTCTCTGAGTCCTCATCCAGAATGAATCTCAGCTGAACTGCTGCTCAAAAGCCTAAAAGCTTAACCAGCCTCTAGTTCCTAGTCCTCATGCCTTAAATACCTTTCTGCTTCCTGCCATCACTTCCTGGGATTAAAGGCGTGAGTCACCACATTTGACTGTTTCTAGTGTGGCCTTGACCTCACAGAGATCCAGGAAGATCTCTGCCTCTGAAATGCTAGGATTAAAGGCATGTGCTACCACTGTCTAATCTCTATGTTTAATATTGTGGCTGTTTTGTTCTCTGACCCCAGATAAGTTTATTAGGGTGCATAATATTTTGGGGAACACAATACCACCACACAGAAAAATTAATGTTTCTTTTCTTTTCTATTTTCTTTTTTCTTTTTTTTCTCCTGCCTCCTAATTCATTTAACTATCTCTCCTTGGCAAAGTCTAGAAGTCTAGTATGGAAATTGGAAGGAAAGAAATCCATAAAAAATGAAATCAACACATTCAAGTTCTTATGAGCCAAACGAGCACTATATGTCACATTGCTTTATTTACAAATGAGAAAACCAAGAAAGGAAGCCACTCCTTAAAGTTCACAGTCAGAAAATGCATAGCACTTTCTTCACCCAAGTCTGTACTCTTCCATAAGTTCTAAGCTGCCTAACACATTCCCTAACGTGAGTAGATTTCTAGTTTACTAATACACGTTAAGGAATTGGTACATTTTCAGGGGTGTATAAGAACTAAGCACAAATTTGCTTAATTTTTAATGATTACACAAATATCCTTTTTATGGTTTTCAATACATTTTCCTTTTCTTTACAAAGTAGTGGGCTTTCTTACGGAATTTTCACAATAATGATTGTATTTTATCCATCGTCTTACCATTCTATCCTCCCCTTCCACCTTGTCCACTTTTATTAAACCCTTTCTTGTAAAAAAAAAAAAGTCCCACCTCTGCTTTCCTGTCACATGTACCCACTTATTTTTTACTTTTATTTATTCATGATGCTACTCTTTAGATATGTTTCTCACCTTTGATATTTCCATGTCTACCTATGTAACACACACACACACACACACACACACACACACACACACACATCTGGGGTCAGCGTATAGGCAAAAAACATGCAAAATCTGTCTTTCTGAGTCTGTCTTGTGTCTCTTAACAATCCCCAGCTACATCTATTTTCCTAAGAAATGTAATAAATCCACTCCTCTATAGGTGAAATTTTAAATTCCCTGTATATACATCTTTTAACTTTACATTTGTTGGTGGACTGCCAAATGATATTAGAAGAAATTTAAAAGCCACTACACAGCAAAGGGAAAAAAAAAAGCTCAGAGAGAAGAGATAGCATACAGAATGTGAAAAAGATTTTTCCATCTGTATATTAGGACAGATATTAATATATAAACATCTAAAAAATTAAATGCCAAAAAATCATCAATGACTAGTTAAGCTAATGAACTTAATAAACATTTCTCAAATGGAGAAACATAAATACCAAATAATCATTTAAAAACGTGCTCAGCATCCTTACTCATCACTACAATGCAAATGGAAACTGCTCTAAGTGTCTGTCTCACCCCAGTCAGAATGGTTTTCATCAGGACAGGAAATGTCAGTCAATACTGGTGAGAATCTTGGGATAAAGGAATCAAAGACACTGCTGGTGAGAAGAGAGACTATCACATCTCCTTGGAAAGCAGAGAAGGTTCCTAAAACCACACTCAAACTAGACCCACCCTATGACCCACTCTTGGGCTTTCATTGGGAATCTGATAGCACAGCATAATACGGAGACGCTGCACATCCACATTACTGCTGCACCAGTCACAACAACTAGGTAGAACCAGAATGAATGCCTTTCAAGATGAATGGATTAAAAAATGTGGTAATATTTAAGGGAAATATGTTTGTTCATAAAACCCAAGTTTTTAAAATATTCTTACTCTCCATACGTATATTTATTGCAAATTGTTACATTGATAAAGTTTCTGAAAGATTCTCTAAGGCTTCTGAGTTTGCAGATGGTAAATGTCCTCCTGTTAGTTATTTTATGTTGTTCCCCTTTCACTTTCTACACACCTCAATCCAAAGAACAGTGCAAGGGAAGTCCTGTCCTGACATCTTCCACACTTTTACATCTTATGAATGGTTCTATAGATATTGTGAACTGACCAACAGATATTCCTTCATACTGTTGTTTCTTTCCCTTTTCACCTGTAACATTTTGTTCTTTTTAATTTTGTAAAAAAATGAACTGTTCCAAAAACTTTTTTCTCACCACTTTGATTTTTATATTATTTTATTGTTTCTATACTATTCTAGTCTCTATGGCAGTTAAAATGAGAAAACGGTGACTTTCGTTCCAAACTGATCAACTAATCTCACACATCAAGTTCTCTCACACCTAACAGGAAAAGCAATTCCAAATGCTAATTTTTATCTTTGTGACTGTTTTCTTTAAGACCCAGTTTAGAAAAATAAATGGGTGGCTCTCTCTTTTAATATATTTCATCACTTGACAGCCTACCAACATTTTGGTGAGTGCAGCATGGGGTGAGTATAAAAATTGATTTTTTTTCCCAAAGTTGACTCAGTGAGCACTAATAGAAATGAGGGTTTCTCAGAAAATTTGCTGTAAGAATGAGTCTCCTACCAATATTAGAAGCTTCACACAAGACATCTCACCAATATGATTGCCTAAACAGGAGCAGAACAAAGACAACAATAGACATGTCAAAGGGGACAGCAGAAAGACCACAAGGTCTTTTCTACACATAGAACTATAAGCAACTAACTAATACTGAGGACAGGAGAAATAGTCTTCCCCATGGAAGAGTATACCAATTTACCAACTGTTTATCCAATACCAAATGGCTAGCCCTGAAAAGATATATACATTAGCAACATTATGCCATCTGAGCAAGCTATATTTAGGAATTTGTATGCATATATATATATATATATATGTGTGTGTGTGTGTGTGTGTGTGTGTGTGTGTGTGTGTGTGTAACAGCACATATATACATATGAAACTACAATTGAAAAGAAAGAGGCCATGAATTTGAGAGAGACTATGGGGGTATATGGGAGACTTAAGAGAGAGGAAAGAAATGGGGGGAGAATGATATACTTGTAATATGATTCCAAAAACTAAAGGAAATAGTTAAGAAATGAGAAACTGTGAGTTATTTTTCAAATTATGTTAGGAGGTACAAAACACTATGGAAGGATGTAACGGTATTGTTATTTAATAAGGATTGATGATCCACTTACCAAGACAGAGAGGAGCTGATGAGGAAGAACAAGTATATCCTTCAGTTAACAGTTCAAGTTCTGGATTTATTTACTTTTTCTTTTTTTAAGACAGTGATGTTACAGAACATGTTTTTATTCTCAGTTGTGAGTATCCCCTCTTGAGTCAACCAAAATTCAGCAATTTGCTAAGAACATTAAATACTCCATCCTAGAAAGGTCTGTGAGATGTTTCAGTGGTTAATGGTACTGGCAGCTAAGCCTGACACAGACTTAGATCCCGAGAAACCACAGAGTAGAGAGAACAGATTCCCACAAGGTATCCTATGACTTCCACATATGTTGTGGAATATTAATTTAAGATGTGTTGCATTTGTTTGTGCTGTGGAACATTTGTTTAATGATGCAAAGATGTGTTGAATTCTTTTATGTTGCATTTGTTTAACTCTGTGAAGCTGTGTTACTTTGCCTGTCTAAAACACCTGATTGGTCTAATAAAGAGCTGAATGACCAATAGCAAGGCAGGAGAAAGGATAGGTGGGACTGGCAGGCAGAGAGAATAAATAGGAGAAATCTAGAGA